>CM052345.1:13784895-13832686 GCA_028551395.1 Casuarina glauca | reverse complement strand
TTACAAGATTTGTATTCGTTGACAGCTACAAGTTGGTCACAGGCTTAGAAGCTGTAAGGGATTCTTATTACTGATTTTCTGCACGCCACTCAAGCATTCGTTACATACATTTAATGCGCAATGCGACTCCCAGGAGAGTCATTTGAAATGGATCAAACGGTTGAGACGGCTCAGTCAAATCCAACATATATGAATAAATAAAGCCTTCCCTGACTGGTATCCTTAATGAGTTTTCTTACAATTCAAATCCCTAGGCTATCCCCGCGGATTTAGGCCCGTAAAATGGGCGTTTGGCTACCAACAATTTCCCGTACTGTCACTCAAATGACCATCAAGAGGTCTACAAGATATCAAGCCTAAATCTTTTTTTTTTTTCTTTCAAATTATACACACTTAAAACTCACGTACCGAAAACTTACACAGCATTTATTGCTAATGGAAACTTGGTTTTCGTGTGACATAGCCCATTTTAGACCAGCCCAAATTAACCCAACACAAGTTCAAGATTTATACCCAGTTAGTCCAACTAAAATATGGAATCCAGTCCAAGTCCAATGTTCATTAATGACCCACATGAGGAGCTAGTCTAGAATCAATTTCCAAGACACCCATCTCTTGGCTAATTAAAAATAATTAATATCTTTGACCACCTTGAAAACCCATACCATCATTTACCGGGCAATTATTTGTACTTTGACCATCTTCAAAACCCCATGTCATCATTTACTATGTAATTATTCTTCTTTAACTTGACTATTTAGAATAATAATATCTATCGAGTAAAGAACTATGTTCTTTTGTAAACAACACAAATTATGAGATTAAATCTATAATATTTAAATATTAGCTTATTTTTAAAGTTCTGCATTTCTTTAGTTTGTTCCAAAAGTTATAAACATTTTTACTCTTTATCTCTTTTAAATTATTTTCAATAGAATGGTAATAATTTATATTTAAATTTTAAAGTAGTGAGTTTTTTATATTCTTAATTTTAAAAAATTGTTTATTATTGAATTATAAAATGGTGAGTTTTCTTTATCTTTAATTTTTAAAATGAATTTTATTTATTACTTTCTATATGACGATGAAGGAAAATGATGTTGAACTCTGGACTGAGAAACAATAAGAGAGAAGCCTCGAGACAACGTTGCGAGGGTTGGCGAACGTGGTTGCGGAAGCCTGCGTTCAAAGACAAGAAATTGTTCGGATATGAGCACACTCCTCAAGATGCTCTTCAGGATGCTCCTCAAGATGCTCCTCAAGATGCTCCTCAAGATGCTTCTCAAGATGCTACTCAACATTTTTGAATTGTATATAAATATGAAGCTATGCAACCATTCTTCTTCATCATGGGAACTACTTCTCCAATCTCTTGTAATCTAGTTTTCTCCTCTGCTTATGCATTTATCTAGTTCAATTTACATGGTATTAGAGATCCCAGGTTCTAAATCCTAAGTTTCTTTCGCATTTTTCTTCACAAACCTCAGAAAATGCTTCCAATCGACATTGTTTTGCTCCACAATGCAAACGACGTTCTACCTCCAAGCGACACCGTTTTTTCGCTCTTCAAACGTGAACGACGTCATTTCCTTCTTTTTTCCTGATGACAGACCTTACCGCCAGCAACTCCTGTAGCAACACGCCATATGTGCCACCCTATCGTGGCGGACAAAGCGGGTTCACTTCCGGAAACACTTCCCTGGAAAACCCCTTTACACACCGTTTCCACCGCCATAAAATTCGTCCGATTCTCATTACTCGGGTCAGCAACGAACCCACACCATTGGACCCTCTCTATCTTCATATCAAAGACACCCATTTAGTTGCTTTGGTGACAGTGAACTCGCTGGACGCTCAAACTATGCTATCTAGAGCGAAACCATGAGGATTCCTTCTCAATCAAGAATAAGTTGGTTTTCGTCTACAGGTCTTACCCGACTCCCCAACCTGACTTCTTTGGGACTGTTGCAATGACCTCTGTCGTGGCTGGATTCTGAACTTCATCTTGGCGGAATTGCATGACGGCCTTATCTACACCAAAGAAGCAGCAAAAATATGGTCCGAGCTCCATACCCGCTACTTATAGGTCGACCTGTTTAGGGTTTACGACCTCATTCGGGAAATCTGGGGAATTCGACAAGGGGGAGAAGTTGTTGCCACTTATTTCAGGTGGCTTCGACATCTCTGGGATAAGTATGCTTCAATTCTAGAGCTAATTACGCTGGAGATGCCCACATTCCGACCGTGGAAGCTTCACAAAGACCGAATGAACTCCTATTAGTTTTTAAATGGTCTTGATGACGATTATTTGGCAATTAAAGAGCAAATTCTGCTCATGCAGCCTCAGCCGGATGTTATTTAGACTTACTTGATTATCAGTAAGGCCCAATATCGCTGAAACGCTGAGGCAAAGACGACCATCGATTTCAGTTTTGTTGCGGCAAAATAGTTTGGTAATGGGATAGGTTCTCCCATGAGTAAACACTCTTTTGCGGCGGATTGACCTATGGGGATGGGGTCTAACATACGACCACTTGAGGCGCACGACGTGCCCTTTTTAATTAAATCAGGACCAAACGACATGTCGTTTTTAGCTCGTCAAAAGGACAGGTTGTTTAGGACCACTCAAAACAACATGTAGTTTGGATTCAAAGCTGGACAAAACGACAGGTCATTTCGGGGGGGGGGGGGGGCAACAAGAAGAAAAATGTGATTTTTGTAGAAAAAAGGGCCATCGGAAGAAGGAATGCTACCGCCTAACGGGCCCTCAATGTGAATATTGCAAAGTCTATGGTCATGAGCACAAGGAATGCTACAAACTCAATGGATTCCCGCCTGGACACAAGCACTACAAAGGAGAAGCTCAGGCTAATTTAGTAGCCAAAGATTCTGATCATGTCTTCATCACCAAGACTGATTATCAGAGCTTTATTCAATTCCTACATGATGATTTCGACGCCCAAGCGCATCTAGTAGGTACGAGTGCATTCCTTTCCAAATGTTGGATTATTGACTCTGGTGCTAGTGATCATATTATTGCCAATATTCAATGCTTAGATTCCATTCTTCCATGTGCATCTAGATCTAGGAAAGTTAAATTTCCTAATGGTGATAGTGCCCTCATTACCCACATTGGACACACCCACATATCTAGATAACTGCAATTGAACAATGTTTTATACTCACCAAATTTCAAATTCAATCTTTTATCTACATCTAAACTTTGTCATGAAAATAATTGTCGCATCTTACTATATGCCAACTTTTGTGTATTTCAAGACCTTTTGACGAGTGAAGTCAAAGGACTCGGTAGAATGCGAAATAGGCTTTATTTTTTTGTAGCATGTCTTGGAAAAAATGATGTCGCATTACATTTTAAGCTTCGCCCATCTTTTGTAAACACGTTGTCAACGTGTGACTTTTCAAATTCCCAACTATGGCATTGTAGGCTTGGACATATGTCCCAAGCAAAATTTCAATTTTTAAATGAATTCAAATCTTGCAAAAATATTTTGTCTAAACCTTGTATGATTTGCCCCCTTGCAAAACAAACTAGAAATCCTTTTCCCATGCGTGACCATACAGCGCAACGGATTTTTTACTTGATTCATGTTGATGTTTGGGGACCTTATTGTCTCCCCAACCATGATGGATGATGATATTTTCTCACACTTGTTGATGACTTCTCACGAGGAACATGGAGATTTCTCATGAAAGTCAAGAGTGAGACCATTTATCGATTCGAAGAATTTCTAATCATGGTAAAAAACCAATTCAGTCTTGAAGTTAGATGAATTAGATTTGATAATGCCTTTGACTTTTTTAACTCTCACACAAAATAACTTTTTTCATCCCGAGGCATTATCCATGAGAGTTCATGTGTTCACACCCCTCAACAGAATGGGGTGGTTGAACACAAACACAAACACCTCCTTGATGTTGACCGAGCTCCAAAATTCTAGAGCTCCATGCCTGGTAAGTGGGGGGAATGCGTCCTCATTGCTACCTATCTCATTAATAGGATGTCATCTTCTATTTTGCAAGGAGTTACACCTTTTGAAAAATTATTTGGAAAATCACCAAAGCTTTCACATCTTAGAGTTTTTGGTTACACGTGCCATGCTACCACTATAGGGCCCCAAGATAAGTTTGCCCCACGAGTAATCCCTAGCATCTTCATGGGATATGCTCACGGTCAAAAAGGTTATCGGCTGTACAATGCCGAAAGTCAAAAATTCTTTATAAGTCGAGATGTAAAATTTTATGAGGATATTTTTCCTTTCTCCCAAATAGGGCCCAAATCACAATCTATCATGTCAGGTCCTTTGGCTAAGCATAATCTTGAGGTTTCTGAACCACCACCATACATGACTCCTTACCTTCCCCTCCAACTCCACCATCTACTCACACACCTATTCCATTACCACCATCTGCCGACTCCTATGATGTCTTCTCAGACGATGACCTTCCCTCCCTAGCAGATGAACCACCTTCCTTTTCAACTCCACCGGCACCTCGACAATCTACTAGGGAAACCTAACCCCCACTATGGTCAATTGATTATGTTTGCCCTACCATTCACCTTACTGAACATGAATCTTCTACCTATCCACTATCTGCCTATCTTTCCTATGATCATCTTTCCCCTTCTACCCAACACTTCATTGCCTCCATCTCTGCTGATATTGAGTCTCTCTATCACTATGAGGCCATTGGTAATCCTAGATGGCAAGATGCCATGGAACAAGAAATCAAAGCATTGGAAGCAAATGACACTTGGGACATCGTGGAATTACCACCTGGGAGAAAGCCCATTGGATGTAAGTGGGTCTATAAGATCAAGTATCAAGCTGATGGGACCGTAGAACAGTACAAGGCCTGCCTCGTGGCCAAAGGCTATAATCAAAAGGAAGGTGTAGACTATCATGATATATTTGCCCCAGTCGTCAAGCATATCACCATCAGATGTGCTCTTTCACTTGTAGAACAACATCATTGGGACATCCACCAGATGGATGTTACCAATGCATTTCTGTAGGGAGATCTTCATGAATATGTATATATGCGGCTTCCACTTGGTGACCCTAATGAGCACAATGGGAAAGTTTGCAAATTGAATAAATCCTTATATGGCCTAAAACAAGCTGCTCGGCAATGGTATGCCAAGTTCACTAACGCTCTTTTGGTAGCAGGATATCAAGATTCTCTGCATGACACATCCCTCTTCGTGCGACCATGAGGTAATTGTATATTACTTCTTCTCATTTATGTTGATGACATCCTCATTACTGGCAGCAACCTTGACAGGATTCATGAGCTTAAAGAGCATCTTCATTCAGTTTTTCACATTAAGGACTTAGGAGATCTCAAGTATTACCTTGGGATTGAGGTCCTAAAGGATGATCAAGGTCTTTAGTTGAATTAGCACAAGTATATCCTGGAATTGATTGATGAGCTTGGGCTTGGGGAGGCCAAACCGGTCGACAATCCCATGGACACCAATCTTGCATTAACAACACCACAATATGATCAAGGTGCGCCGATTCCTTGTGATGATGATCCCCTTTTAGAAGATCCTTTGAAATATCAGCAACTTATAAGTAAACTAAACTATCTTAACGTCACAAAACCAGACATCTCATATGCAGTACACAACTTAGCTCAATTCATGCACTCTCCAAAGAAATCTCATTGGGAAGCTGCGATTCGAGTAATTAGATACTTGAAAAGTTGTCCCAGTACAAGACTATTCATCCCCGCCACAGGGGGATATCAAATGCGAGCTTATTGTGATTCAGATTATGCCACGTGTAAAGTTAGTAGAAAATTAGTTATTGGTTTTTGTATCATGCTTGGGGATGCATTGATTTCTTGGAAGAGCAAAAAACAAGTAGTCTTCTCTTTATCTTCCACTGAGGCAGAGTATCGAGCCATGGCACTCACCTCTTGCGAGTTTATTTGGTTGTTAGGGCTTCTTGGAGACATGGGAATTGAGATTCCCCGTCTTGTCACCTTGTATTGTGATAACAAAGCTTCCATGGAGCTAGCAGCCAACCCTATGGTTCATCAAAGAACTAAACACATAGATGTAGATTGTCATTTCATTAGGGAAAAGATTCGGAACGGACTTATCAAGACCAATCATATGGGAACCAAGGATCAGCCAGCCGACATCTTGACCAAAGCCCTTGGGGCAAATCAACATCTCCATCTCCTTTGCAAGCTGAATGTTGTAAACACATATCGACCTTCAGCTTAAAGGGACTTGTTCGGATATGAGCACGTTCCTTATCACGCTCCTCATCACGCTTCTCAAGACGCTCCTCAAGACGCTCCTCCGAATGCTTCTCAACATTTTTGAATTGTATATAAATATGAAGCTATGCAACCATTCTTCTTCATCATGGGAACTACTTCTCCCATCTCTTGTAATCTAGTTTTCTCCTCTGCTTATGCATTTATCTAGTTCAATTTACAGAAATAGATTATTTCTAGAAAACATTAACCTAAGAAGACATTTTACGGCAAACGGAGTGGAATGTCCATTCAAAATCCTTGCTGAGAACTCCAAATAAGTTTTCTGTCTGTCCATAAGGAATGAAGAACAAGACGCTCTGCTAGGAGACTCATACAGGGATATTTTGACGCTGGTAATCCTGTGAGTCCAGGAATTTGACATTTGCACAGTACGACTCATCTGCAAGTCATGGCTGGCCGTTGTGGAAGATCCATTCTTTAAGATCATGATTTTCATGGACATAGTGGAAAAGCTTCAAGGGGAGTATATGACATCCCATTTTCTACTTTTACTTTTAGGTAAAGCTAATTTTCAAAATGGCATCCCATTTTCAAAATTTACTTTTTGACCACCTAACTTTTTACAAGGGTGGAATCCTACGTGGAGTCCTTACATACATTATCATAGGCTAGCACACATCACACCACACAAAAGTAAGACTATTAATTATACATAGAGAATCCCATCGGATCAGCATCAGATCTTGATCACGCTTCTAGCAGGTTGTCCAAATTATGATCTTCCACATCAATGTCAGGTCCCCAAAGTTCATGATTGATTTCACGTGCCCAGATTCCTTCTTGATTTGTGAGACGGATTTCTTTAGCCACGATCTTAGGTGCAGACTCTTCTTCAACAGCTTCAGACTGAAGGTCATAGGACTCTGGATTTGGAGGGTATGGAAAATCTAAATCTTTAAAAGTCTCCACCCAAAAATCTTCATCAATGATAAAATGAAAAGCATGTGCTCTCCTGAGATAAAGTCGATAATGCTCTAGAAATAGGATTTCAGTCTTGTCTGCATGTGCGTCTTCATTGAAAAAGAAAGGATTAAACAGCTCCGGTGGTACTGTTGCAGGACGTATGTTATTGACATGGCACATTGCTTCCCGGATGTCCTTCCAGTTTTTGTGATTGGAACAGTGGATATTGTTGAAAGGGTATTGGTTGTACTTTCCCAACAGGGATTTGGATGGAAAAATATTTACACGTGACTTGTCCTTATCCATATAGAGATGATCCTTGAGATGGAACGTCATGAGGATATAAGAACAATCTGTCATGTGCCTGAGTTCTTGTAACCAGTTTGCTTCAGTAGAGAATAAGAAGAGCCATTTGCGGAAAAAAGGACTTTGGTTTCTTGTGGGGAATCTTCTTAGAAAATTGGTCAACCAAGGTTTGTAAAAGATCATGCCGATTCTATAGACTCGAGCAAGATACCATAATAGACAAAAGGCTTTCTTCGGGAACGATATTGTGTGTAAGCATGGGACATAGAAGACATTGAGAAAGGGATAGGTTGGATGCCAGTCTATCCACTGGACCGGAGAGCTTGACACACCATATCTCCTGAGAAGTATCCTTTGGTAAACATGGATCCTGGTAACAGTAAACCTAAGTAGAGCATCATCAGTAATGCTCCCTTTTATTGTAGTAGGTAAGAGATCCAGTAGCTCGGCTAGTACTTGTTTTGGATTATCAGGAGTTTTTCCTTCCATAGTTTCTGCAACTACGGAGGAGGATGAGGACATTTGTGGATGGAAAGGGTGAGGGGAGGTTTGGAAGGTCGAGAAAGGAAATCACTCAGGACATTGTGCTTTCCTTTGATATGCCTCACCTCGAATTTATATTGGCTGAACCAGTTGGCCTAGCGTAACAGTTGTGGCTGGGGGATTACCTTTTGCTTGAACTGTAACATCTTTGGGAATGTTGAACAGTCCATTTCAATTAGGAACTGGTAACCGATAAGATGGAATTGAAACTTTTCAATCCCTCTTTTTACCGCCAAAATCTCTTTGAAAGTAGAGTGATAATGACGCTCAGATTCTTTGAATGCACCACTTTTGTATCCACAAATTCTTCTTTTCCCATCAGTTTCTTCTAGTAAGACCGCTCCCCAATAAAGATCACTAGCATTAGTCTGCAGTACTCTTTTGCCTTTATCTGGAATTTTGAGTGGTGGCAGCTTCTGAGCTAACACTTTTAGTGTCTGGACACATCGAGTATGCTCTGGATTCCATGCTGGGGGCTCTTTTTTCAACAATTGAGATAATGGTGCAGTGTATTCAGCTACTTTCTTGATAAAGTCTGCCATGTAGTTAATAATACCCAAGAACTGTTGTACCTGCTTCACTGTCATATCTGCATCGGGGAATTCGAGCAATTATGAAGCCACATGGGGTTGCAGTTCGTATCTGCCTTTCGAGATTTTCATCCCTAGAAAATCAACATCTGGCACACCGATTATCATTTTTCTTTCTGACAGCATAATCCCATATCTTTGCATTAATTCATAGAACTGTTTGAGCAGCTCTATATGGGATTCTTCATCTTTTGAGAACAATAGGATATCATCAATGTAAACTAGGGCATGATGGAGAACTGGACGAAGGATCTTCATCATCGTTCTCTGAAACAGGGATGGTGCTACCTTCAATCCAAATGGCATTACTGTCCATTGGAAGTGGGAATTTGGAATGCAAAAAGTTGTCTTGGGTCTTTCTTCAGGTTTTATTCCAAGTTGCCAAAAACCTGCCTTGAGATCAAACTTGGAGAAAATATGAGCCTCCGATAATTGAGCAAAAAGTGTAGAATAGTTTGGCAATGGAAATTTATCATCAGTAAGAAAATGATTTAAAGGCTTGTAATTGATTACTAGCCTCAATTTTCCTCTTGCCTGCTCTGCTCGTTTATTGACACAGAATGCTTCACATGCCCATTATGACTTTGTCGACTCAATCAAGCCATCAAGCTGGAGTTGTTGCAGCTCAGCCTGGGCTAGTGCCAGGTGTTCAGGATTCATGCCTTTGTGACTCGCTTTTGTTGGATTAATATCTTCATTCCGTTTGAACGGGAGGGTGATGAAGAATTCCTCATTTCGCCATAACGGCCTTGGATGTTTTTTGAGAAAATCTGTATGGCCTTCAGCACAATTGGTCTCTACGATCTTCATCTTGAGTTATTGTAAGCCATTAGAGATGTGGAACAGGTTTGGTACCCCTGTCCATAGGAGCAAATGTCCTCCAATCTTCATACCTTCTGAAGTCAAACGAACATTCTTGAGATTGGGAATAATATCAAACCCAATAAGAACATCCTTGCCTGGTAGATCAGTGCCATAAAACGTTGCTGTGAATTGAAAACCAGTAATGAGCTTGAGAGTGACTAGCTTACTTTTGAGAGTAACCTCAAACAGTTCACCATTGGCAGCTCGAAACATCCGGGAACACTTCTTCCAGTAATCTTGCGGCAATACTTCTAGCTTCATGAAACTAACCATAGAGCCAGTATCAAAAAATGCTATTACTTTGACTGGCTTCTCATACTTTTCTAGAATAATCCAAACTTGTGCTGATGGAGTAATATGATCTTTAATCTTGAGAGTGGACAAATCTGGATCCATAGTGTGAGCAAAAATGGATATCATATAGCAGTGATAGTCTTCATCTTCATAAGAAGAATCGTCAAAGTCAGAGTCGGTGTCAAAATATTCCTCTGTTACTTTGAGGATTGTATCTGGACCCTATTCACCTTCTTCAGAAAATATAGATTCAACATCAGCATCTTCGTCCCATGGTGTAACTTGATGGAGGGAATTAATAAGTTGAGAACGCTTCTTCTTCTGTGGACATTGATTGGCAAAATGGCCTTCTTTCTTGCAAACAAAGCACTTAGTGCCCCTCTTTTTCCCTCTGAATTTTTTCTTCTTAAAGAACCGGAATCTCCTTTTCTTTTCCTTTCCATAGGATTGTTTGGAGAAATGCCTGAACTTGGCCTTGTGGTGTTTTTTTCTAGAAGGACAATAACAGTTCTTGTCTGAGCCTTTGCACTTAATTTGCAAATATGGTCTATGGCAATTGGAGTGGATGATCTTCCCCATAAACTGGAGATTTTGGATGAACTCCTACTTGTTGCACAATTGGTCCAGTGCGATCAAGGCCTGTTGATATAATCGACCAAGGGTGGTTGCTGCAAGTGGAACTTTTGCCATGTTGAGATTCTACAGTATTTCTTTCCCTAATGAAGCAGGGAGAGAATTCAAATAGACTTGTTTGAGATTTACATCATCAAAACCGCCAACCAGATAAAATCTTTCTGAGAACATGTTGTAATGCCGCTCCAGGTCTTTTCTGCTAAAAGAACAACACTTGATCTTTAACAATTCTTCTCGGGCTTGCTCAATAGAATCTCCCCAAAATCCTAAGAACTCAGTGTGAATGAGTCCAAAGAAATGGTTAATGTCATTGGATGCACGAACTTCATCTTGTCTATGACTTCCAAGATTAAACCACCATAGCTGTAGGCGTTCATGGAATTTCGCAATGACTCTATCCACTGCTTGAGCAAAAGTAGTACCTTCCTTTCTTAGCTCAATACCCATGTAAGAATAAATCTGGAGCAATTTATCCTTCCATTGATGGGGAGGAATGTCATCCAAGGAGATAAGAGGAATATCCCGAGCATATGTTTCTGAATGATCAAAAGCGATAGGCACGGCTTTGGGCTCTGGCCTTTTTGTACTTGTTTCTCCTTGAGATTCAGCTTAAGTAACAGTTGGCTCTTCAATGTTCATCAGCAAGTCATCAATCCAAGTATCATCATCATCATCATCAGAGACATCGTCTAGAATGCTGAGGACTTTAGGTTCTTTTGGAGGAATAGATGTTTCCGATTCTGCTAATTCTTCTAGAAAGGCAGAAATGGGATTTTGACAAGTCAGTACTTTGTCATCTTTGATACAAAGTCCTTTTTGCTTTTGATCATAAGGGGGTGGAGTTGGAGATCTTTGTCGTTCAAGACGGGTATCACGGCCAACATCATGGGTGTAACTGCTAGGAAATCAGAAGGACGGAAAACTAGGCTCATACAGTGATGTAGTGGGTAAAGGTTGATAAACTTTGGAGGGTTAGATGGAATGAAAAGAGGGGAAAAAGGGGTCTATCTGGGGTTTTTCTCGTCCCATGGTTTCTAGCTGGTATTTCAGGTGGTTCAATTCAGCTTCCTTTTGGCGAAAGGCTGGAGAAAAGGCATTGATTCGCTTGGCTAGATCGGATAATTCAACATTCACCCGATCAATATCTGCTTGGCACCTCACCATGACATCATGTGAAGTTTGGAAGCCTCGATCCAATTGTTCTGAAATCTGGACTTGTCCCCGCGCTATCTACTTTAACATCTTATTTTGCGCAAGAGCATTCTCAGACTACCAGTTCAAAGTTGCTTCTGTTGCAGTAATAGGCTTTCTGGTACCATCAGACTAAATGGTAGTTGCTGGGATCTTCCAGACATGTCTCGTCTTTTGTTGCTCATCTAAGTATTCAAGCGGAGGAAACTCAACTTCATAGGTGGTAAAGCTAGGATCCATTCCTTCTGGAGTCTTGATCATGTTTACTTCTGGAACTTTGTTATACTGCTTTTTGGCTGCTTGCTTCGTGGTTTTGTCATCCAACCACGCCTTAGGTGGTCTTTTCGGATCACCATAAAGCATATAAAACTCAAACTTTTTACCCCTTGGTTCGCCCAAAGTGTCCACTGCTGGGTCACCTTCTTCATATAACTCCTTGAGTTCTCGTTGAGAATAGCCAAAGTTACTGGAGTCCAGTTCATCTTCTTCTTCTGGGTCATAATCAAGACATGCTTGGCAGCTACATTCTTCAAAGTACTTGTGGCCATCTTCATCTTGACCAGCATAGATGGCTTTCCCGTCTCTGTCAAAGTAGAGGATAGGAGGGTCTGCATCTGAGACTGAATAGGCAGTAGAAAATGGTGTGGGTGAAGAGGATGGCTTTTTTGACAAGTCTTTAACCTTTGGAAAAGTAATAGAAACTTCTCCATTTGGTAGTGTTTTGAAAGATGGATCTTGACTTGCAACTGGTTGTGTAGACTGGACTTTTCTTTCATAGGTAGTGATCCAGGATTCTGGCAATAACTTTACCAGCTCATCATGTGGAATTTGCCTTGGGACGTACACATGATTTGGAACATGTGCGGAGTCATGCTTGACCAAGAGGGCCTCACCATTTGTATTATGAGGAGTGGCGACATCAAAAGAATGATTTTGAAGACGGTACGCCATCTGGTAGTGTAACGTTGCTTTGGTAGCATTAGCAACTTGGGGTGCTCCAGGGATCTGGACTTGGACAGTAAGACAGCAGCACAGATGTGGGTCTGACAAAGGAACACAATAGTTTGGGTAGATTGTGAAAGTGACTGTCCCCTGATTCGGGTTAGTCTCCAGGGTTGCTATACAGGCATCACTGTAACGTAAGAATCTAGAGTCAAGGAGAGCAATCTTTGCTGCTAGAGGCATCCCTTTTCTACCATTAAGGGAAAGGTAGAGTTTGACAGCTCCAAAATGAAGGTGAGTATAACCTTCAGCAGAATATATCTAAGGAATTTCTGGAGGGATTTCAAGAATAACTTGTTGCTCTGCATTTGTGGTGTCAAGAGCATTGGTATGAAAAGAAGAGGACTGGATGAGTTCTTTAATATTCTTGGATTTAGACCTACCAAAGAGATGTTTGACAATGACCTCTTTGTAGTCATTTTTAAGAACTCGGTAAGGATTGGGAATAACAGGATCAAAGGTTTGTGGGACAAGATCATCCTGGGGGATATACTTAACCTCATAAAGATGGTCAAGTGATTTAGTGGATGAAAAAGAGTCTCTGGGTTTGCTAAAAGAAGGAGAAGCAATAAGAACTTTAGAGTTTTTAGAGGATTTTGAAGAGAAAGTGACAAGAGATTTTTCCATGGGAAATAGAGATTTTTGGAGTCTCAGAGTTTCATATCCTCAACCAAAGAGATCTTCAAGTGCTATTACCTCCTGGCAAAAGAAAAACGCACAGAGTTTCGTTAGACTATCCAACCTCCCTTCAAGGGTCACGGTTTGTGTAGATAAACTCGCCCTTTAAGGTCACGTATTGCTAGGACAAAACTTTCAAGCCCCTTTTCAAAGAAGGATTCACCCAGTTATGCCTGCGATAAATAAACAGCCTTCATGGCCTAAACAAACTCGCAACGGCCTTTTAGGGTTAGTACTTCCTTTCAAGGGTCTGCGAAAGTAGTCTTTGCATATTGTTCCCTTGCAGAGATAAGCAATCTTTGCATGATGTTCCCCTTCAGAGAGAAAAGGACAGCCTTTCAAGTTCTGCACATCTCTCCTAAGTCAAGAAGTAATAGAACAAGAATCACCCTAAGGTGAGAAAAGAAACTCCAAGAAAGAAAAAGTTAAGCTATCATCGCCCTTTCGGGCTCCGATACCACTAATCTATACAATCAAGAAATATGTAGCTCAACCATGCAAGAACTCCGATTGCGACTCTCCTTGTTGTATGCATATCCTTTTCTCTTTATTTCTTTTAGCAAATTCATGTAAAGAAAAAATGTAACCAATATAGGTTCTGATCTGCTTTTTGTGCGTCATTTTTTATTTCAAGTTTTCTAATTATCTACATGCCCAATGTATATATAAGTTTTGACATTATCTTAGCCATGCCTTTCCGTTCCGGCGTTATTGCTTTTCCACAATTCTTTATGCTTCCATATCTTGTGCACTACTTTTACTTTCATTTCTTCAGGAAATATCTTGCGTGAAGATGGCTAATGCTTTCACACTGCTCTTTAAAGTGATGTTTTCAAAGAAACCAAATATCAGGCTTGCAAATGAATCGAGAGTGAAAAAAAAAAAATCTCAAGATTTGGGTTGTACACCTATATTTAGAAATTTTACACCTGAAAGTCCTCTGTTTTCTAAAGAAAATAAAAACTAAAGGTAACAAATCCAATGAAGTAAAAAAATTGTATTTCTTATAAGAAGAAAAAAGAATGTTGCTTTTATTTTATAAAGAAAATTAAACCTAAAGGCAACAAATCCAATGACGTAACAAAATCTATTTCATATAAAAAGAAAAAGAATGTTACTTTAATTTTCTAAAGAAAACAACTCTAAAGTTAAACCAAAAGAAGACATGAACGTTGGTTCAATTTTCTAGAGAAAATAGAATGAACGGATCTTTTTTCATTTTCTAAAGAAGACAAAATGTACAATAAAGATATGCATCTTTAGGAAGATTCAAAGTACTACTTGAACATCAAGCAAGGCATAGAAAATCTAGATACTTTAGACATATTTCCTTGTGAAAATAATGTGCATATATGTATTATAAATCATACATACAAGTAATTTTTTTTTTTTTTGATGAATATGTGAGTTTATTCATCGAAGAATAAAAGGTAATACAAGAGCTTAGGGGCATACCCAGCATTACAATTCATCTAGGAAAAGATAGAGTTTGGAATTCTCCAACTAAGACTCAACAAAACATTTGCTTGGGAGAGTTTAATATTTCTAAATAAGGAAGCTCTTCCATGGACTACTCTCCTGATTTTAGCTAACAACATTGAATAAACAGTGGTGGCAACATACAAGTAATTTTATGGTATGAAATTAGAGAATTGATACATATGTTCTTCTGCATGGCAATATACTAAACTTTTTAAGAAAAATTGTTCTCGTATTCACATATAATATTAAGAATAGAGTCAAAAGGAGGGCTAAGGGGAAAATTCAAATATTTTAATTAGAGATTTTTTTTTTTTACTTTTCTACAAATATGGTGCTTTAGAAATCCTAAGTATATTTGATGACTCATTACGATGACCAAAAGGAGAAAGCCGCCAAAGAGAATTATCTATCTCTAGTAGCTCCTATGTATGTGAAAATCCTATGTGGTAATAGATTATATTCCCTTGGAACATCAAGCAAGGCATAGAATATCTCTAACCTTTGGGTTGTTCGCCTATATTTCCCTTCGTATGATATCAAATGCTATAAAACCCTTTAAATTTCTCTGTTCTAATGAACTCCTTGTTCTAATAAGCGTGAAGCTATTTGCATAATTCATAAATTCAAAATTAAGGATCCCAAAGTTGTGCATATAGTGTGTAGTTCTAGATATTTTAGACATATTTACTTGTGAAAATAATGTACATACTTATTATAGATTATAAATATGAGTAATTTTATGATACAAAAATAGAGAATTGATATATATGTTCCTCTGCTTGACAATATACTTAAACTCTTTAAGAAAATTGTTTTTGTTTTCATATATAATATTAATAATAGAGTCAAAAGTATGGCTAAGGGGAATTCTAATATTTTTAATTAGAGATTCTTTTCACACTTTTCTATAAATATGGTGCTTTAGAAATCTTAAGTATATTTGATGACTCATTAAGAGGACCAAAAGGAGAAAGTCGCCAAAGAGAATTATCTATCTCTAGTAGCTCCTATGTATGTGACAATCCTATGTGGTAATAGATTATATTTTCTTGGAATATAAAAGTGTCACTTTCTTCCTGAAATCAAGCCCACCGAGGCCATTTTCAAGGCTACCCCTAATGGGCTACTCACCATTCGCCACTTTGCACTCCAAGCATTTGTTATGTGTTGACTTCACGTAACCGGTCAATGTGCAAACGAGATTGCTCGCACCGGAGGGGTTTGGGGGGCCTACCCGGAGGAGGCCTAGATCTGGATTAGTATGGCCTGACGACTGCACCGTTCATGTATTCTTTGGCGTCCTGATGGACAAGATTGGGATACGTGGACAGTCAAGATTGTCTCCTTTTTATATCTGGGTAAATCCTTCTTTCTGGAGCGTTCTTTTTTACCATAGCTGGGAGCATAATTGAACGGCTAGAGACGCGTGGTGGGCCCATAATCGAAACCCGAATGTGATTTCTTAAAGGATTAGAAGTTCGCATCATCGACTACGAAGACAAGGTGGATCGAAGAAGATAAATCAAAGCTAAAAATGAGGGATGTCCCCACAGGAAAAACACAGTAGAGATTGCAATGAATTTTGCCAGAGAATAGAATCTGTCTAGTGTGTAAAGAAACGACGAGTGTAAATGATTGAAAAAATACAATTGTTATCATTTAAACTTCGTTGTTGTTAAATATACATAATTGTTATCATAAACAAACTTAGAAGCAAACACAACTTTTACTAATAGAGGATAATTCTAAATATTATAAAGATGAAATGAATAAGAAGTTGACTCAAAAGTATTTCTGTTAGTGATAGGAAGGAAAACATCATCACCCCTATATATAAGTTGTTGAAGACCCACATATGGGGGAGCGGAAGACAAGGCATCAGAACTAGCCATCACATGATGGGGTGCTCCAAAGTTAGTATACCAAAGAGGCGTTAAACAGAGCAAGGGTGAGGGTGGTACAACTAAGGCATAATACACCATTAGAGGTAAAGTGGCATAGTAGGCCTGAGGAGGTTGTTAGAGATTTTGGGCCTCGGCAGGGGTGGGTAATAGGATGGAGGATCAAGTGTCGCGTAATGAGCTAGGGGAACAGGTGGGGTGAATTATGGGTTGAAAAGCTCATAACGATTGGTGGCCACATGGCTTGGTTTGTGACAAAGCTAGCAAAATAGGCCGCGTGCCAGCACCCACAGCAACCTCAATGCTGCTGGTGGTTCGCTGGTGCGGCAGGGGTAAGCAATAACCTGTTCAAAGAAGAGATGTGCCGCTGGTAGGCAGGTTGAGACTAGTCAGAGAAGAAGCTATCAGGTCGTGGAAAGGTGGAGAATGGAGGTGGCTGCGCCGGAAAAGTTATGGACTGGCTTTAGTAAGCGACAAAAATGGTCGGCAGGGGCAAAGCCATCTCGATAGACCCAAATCTAATTGGCCTTTGTGTGACAACAGGAGGCTATGCAGGGAGTCTTGGCCAAGCGGTTGAGTTTTGGTTTGAATTGTGAATGCAATGGCTAGTTTGGAATATTCACTGCCTAATCCTTGGAATATGTGGGTATGATATTGGTATTTTTGATCTCCTTTTCCTTTTGGTAATTGTTTGTCTACGTTATCAAGTTATTATCTTAGATGATTTTGTTGGTTTTAATTTATTTGTTCAAGTTTTGTGAAGGATCAAATCTATGTCGACTCTATTAGTTGAGGAAGTTTTGTTGCAAAAATATCAAATGGGATTTTGGACTTTGGAAATACGGAATATTTTCCTTTCTTGTCAAGGTCCTTGCAACTTATATCTTTGATTGTGAATCAATTCTTGCTAATTGCTTCTATCGTTGTTAATACCGAGTACCTGTTGGGAAGGCTACTAGAGTTTTGAGTTTTGAGTTAAAGAAGAACAAGAATGGCAAAATTATTGGTAGGGGGTGTCATATCATGTACTTTCCTGTGAAAAGGAAGATGTGAAGATTTTATTTTATTTTACATTTCATTTTAATGTGTTGTACTTTTCTTCCCTTTGAAAACAAGTAATATATGGATAACATTTGTGCTTACAAATATATATGTTTAAAATATGATTCACACATAGTTGCAAGTAAGAGTACTTAGTTTAATCTCCTACTAGAATCTAGGCTAATAGGGCACTGATTGAGGCTGATGTAGTAATAAGTGATTGGTTTAACACTTAACACATAACAAAACAAATGCATACACCTAAATATAGTAAATTTAAAGAAGTTTGGGCTAATATAATGTCTTACATTTTTCATAGTTTATTTTTATAGATTTCCTTTTAATTTTTTTTTCTTCTTAAATAATGAACATCTCATGAAATTTTCTCATTACTTAAAATCTATGAGGCACTTATCACAAGCCCATGGAGCAAGCCAAAAAGAACTGTCTTTAAAACTAGCTAGCCCTCCAAGACATTTCTTTTACTAAATAGTTCACGCATTGGTTCCTTTATACTTCATATATTTATTGAAAAGAAAATATCATCTTTACAAATATGCCCTTATTAATTAGGATATTACAACTTTGCCATGTGACTTAATTGTTCTCTCAATCTTAACAAATATATATTAAAGTTATCAAAAGACTTTATTTTGTTATAAATATCCTTTAAACAATTAAAAATCTGTATATTTAACATGCTTGAAAGTTTGAGGAGATTATTTTTAATTTGATATAATATTTTTTATGGTCTCATCATTAGGCTTCATCTAGGTCTAGTAGCAAAAAGTGGAAGGGAGCACTTATAATTAATCTATCATTCATACGTACACTTTAGTAATAATGTATAATTAAACACCTACATTATAATATACTATTCAACACAATGATTTGGCATAGACTGTCTTATGAAATTACTTTACGAGTGAACTTTGGACCTTACACTACATCACCATGATGTTGACACAAACTATCTTATGATACTAATTTATGTGTGAACTTTTGACCTTACAACACACCTTGTCACCATGATGCTTTGACATGGGCTATCCTATAGTACCTTTTTTTATGTGAACTCTAGACCTACACTACAATACACCCTCTCACCATGATTATTTAACATAAATCATTTTATGATGCTACTTCATAAGTAAACTCTATACCTATTCATATCTATAAGGATTTTAAGGAAGAAATTAAGTCATTATATGTATTAAGAAATTTATTTCACTTCAAAAAGCTTGATTATAGAGTGCAAAAATAAACTTACATATAACTATATGTACACACTCACACCATAACATTGCGAGACTATGACTAGAAACCCCAGCCATGTTCTTCTCTCTAAAGTAAATAAAATATATATATATATATATATATATTAGAGAAAAAACAGATCTCTATTCTTTCATTTTCGTTTATGTTTTTGTTTTATCCTATTCAACTTATACAAGTAATAGCGGTATAAAACTGAGAGCTCGGGATGCCTTGAGCAAAAGAGAGATGGCAAAAGCCAACCATGCAAAACATCCGAGACATCTCCGATGAAAGTTGGAAATGACGTCGACAGATACGGCAACAGCTCCTCCGGTCAGGTAGTCTTCTCTTCCGGCCAAGACTCACTTGCGTTATATAGAATTCAGAGGCTTCAAAATATCAAGGTTTGTTCCCTTTGACATCAATGGTTTCTGCCACTTGACGGCGAAGATTCTCTTGCTCACGTCGATCTAACTTAAAAAAGATGACAATGGAAGTGAGTATATGCAATGTTGAGTTGGATACAACTTACTCGTTTTTATTGATTTGACATGAACAAAATGATAAGAACTTTTTCGAAATATATTCTATATTTTTTTCTTTTCAAACTATAGAGATAGGGACTCGTATGAAAGAGACACAAGCCTAGCTTCACAACTCCAAGTTTCTGAGCATCTTTAATTGCAATTCTCTCTGTTTTACAATTATAACTGCACTACTCAATTTATATAATTACAGGAGAACTTCTCATTTTACCAAATCCATAGATAGTGTAGGGGACCTTAATTTACTCGTAGCCTTTTCCAAGCACATTTTCAATCACATTCTAATCAAAGAATCAAATTCCCAAAAATACTAACTTTAGTAATTACTTTTCAAAATTACCATACCTGAGTTTTATCATCTACTATGATGCCAAATGATTCATAGTTACAAAACCTTAGACTCCGTTGATCTCTTGGGTCTTCAACAATCTGTTCTGCTTCGATAATATTACAAAAACGAGTATGTTATTGTTGAATATAGTGTCCAACCTCAACCAATTTAAGTTCAGTAGCTGCCAATGAAACTGTTTCCGGACAAAGCTTTGTAACCTGTTATGCAACAAGAAACTTGCAACTCAACTAGGTTCTTTCTTTGGTCGTTATGTTCGCTTGGTTTGGTACCCTAACTTATGTTTCATAAAAAGCAGAGAAGACTTCCACTTTTTGGTTGTGGCAGCGATTATGTTATCAGTTTTCGTCTGTATTAAGATGAAGACTGGCAAAAAAGGTAGAGCACAGTGATTGCAAGCCACGCAATCTCCTGTGTTTCAGAGAAGAGTTATTGATGCTGCAAATAATTGCGGGATCAATGCTCTTCACTTTCCTCCGTGGTTCTTCATGCCTCCCTGCACTCTTCGTATGCCATCCATTTGCTTCAACTGGTTGCTGACAAAAGCTGAAGTTGTTGAGGCCAGTGAAGCTTACTACGTCGACGAATGGAACCCTCAATCCTCAAACTCCACTAAATATGATATGTAGCCTCATGGCATGGCCAGGACAGGGAAATCTGCTATCCCATTAACCTCGTGCAAGTAAATATTTATATGCTATTAGATATGCAGCCTATTGATCTTAATCTTGAGTGTGTAAATAATCAAGGATTTTAACCTTGAAACACGTTTGAATAAAATCTTTATAGCTTATGTTTGGGTCTCTGGGAAGTGCATTGAAGCACTATCCATGTGTCTTTGCCATGTTAAGGATATTGGAGATTTGAGTAAATGGAATTGGTGAGACTATGGAGTGAATTTCATATTAGATTGGTAAATACATAACATTGATTCATCAATGTGCAAGATTGTTATATATATAATTTGTTGGAATTCTAGTTGTAATGTAATTAGTATTGTTTAGATAATAATGGGATTGTAAGACTTTAGAAAATTACTTTCATATTGATGGGTAGATTATTCTATGTAAGCACTAAATCCACATTGGTTTAACATTATGAGAGATTTGTTTGTGTAATTTTTATGGAATTCTTTTTGAGATACTAATATATATGATGGTTTATATTTCCTTGTGTGACGCATTGTTGGTGATTTATCACTAATAATTCA
The DNA here is from genome assembly GCA_028551395.1 of Casuarina glauca. Lineage (NCBI taxonomy): Eukaryota > Viridiplantae > Streptophyta > Magnoliopsida > Fagales > Casuarinaceae > Casuarina > Casuarina glauca. Next base: position 13,811,579 of record CM052345.1, on the reverse strand, counting down.
TTTGCTAATATAATTTATAAATACATCCATTGCACTTGATAGAAAAAAGAAAAAAATTTATAACGTTGTATTAAATGTCATGCTACTAAACTCATGCATTTACTAATATATCAACTTAACTATATGTATTACTACACTTTTAATTTGGTCTCTTCATCCTAGGCAGTCCGATGGGATTGGGTATTAGCTTAAACAACGCTAGAAATGCCTTGTGAATATTTATCATAATAATGATTGGATTCAACTTGGTATCTAACTCAACTTGAACCGACAGCAATGACTTCAATTTCTAAGTTTAAAATCAAGTCAAGCTTGTTTTGTCTCAATTTAAAAATTGGTTTTCTATTATTAACTTTAAGAAAAAAAGTCAACATATTAATAATCTAGTGATTGATTATTGGTTGCCTAGTACCTAAGTTATGAGTTTCACATTATTAAGAGATCTAGTATTTAATTCAAATTTAACTAAAGAATTTTTATAACTCACTATTATATAAGTAATAATTATAATATATTTTTTAATAATGCGAGATTTATCATTTATATCTTAATATGTTCTTTTATCATGATAATCAAATTATAAAACTATTGTGATGTCCCATTTGTGAGTAATGTGTGAACTCAAATTAATAAAAATACTTGAGAGTGTTAAAAAAAGATTTAAATACTAATACAAAAGAGACCTCTTATTTAATTTAAAGTTAATGTAAGAATTAGAAAAATTCATTATCATATAAATGAGAATTTTAATATATCTTTCTCATGATAGTTAAATGTCCCATATCTTCAAATCTTGCTTCAATTAAGGAAACAAAAAAAAAAGTGTAAAAAAGAGAAGGAAAGAAAGGAAAAACATTTTCCTATGTGGAGATACAATAAAAGAAAGGGAAGACAGGAATTGGGTCGATCGCTGCATTTTATCCTGACAAACTGCAGTTTAACCTAGTCGCATTTGTTGGCTTATTTCAAAGGTCTATTGGAGTTAGTTTATATTAATGAGATTGCTGACTTATAATTATTTTAAATAAATATTTTATGATCCATTCAAATTAAACATATTAAATTCTTAATTATTAAATATGAAGTTGATTAGTGTAAGTCAATATTTGTCATATAGAATTATGATGAATGAGATTATATGAACAATACACTTAATAAATCACTAAATCTCTCTCTTAATTCTATAAATATTATATATGGTGAAGATTATATATTATCGATAAATTATAAGGTGTTGAGCTTGTGATTAAGGACCTTAACGTCCTGTTCCCGCCGTTTGAAGTTTGTCGCATCGAATTGCGTCACGCGTAGTGCTCGCGCGCCCACGGGGCTTCCTGTGTTGGATACGTTTCGCGATGGAAGCCCCATAAGGGCAAAATCGGAAAACAAAAAGGTAAAAGGTAACCCGACTGTGAACGTCCGCAAAACAAGGAACACCCGCGAGAACTCCCTCTTTCTCTGGGTCTGGTTGAGTTGCTATCTGATCAAGCCAGCGTCTTATGGATTCGAGATCAGGTAGTTGATGTTCTTTGTATGATTACAGTTTTGTGTTTTAAATGAGCAGCAAAGATCCCATTTCATTTTTAAGCTCGTTTGAGCTCGATTTTTCCAACAACACTGAAAGTCAGCACCGACTTCACCATGAGTACATCGCCAACGCTTTCTCTCAGTCGTTTTTCTTTTAGTCATTTACGATTTTTTCCCCCTCACTCGCATGCGCTAATTTTTAGCTCATTTTGTGCTGGATCTTTGTGGTTTATCTGAGCTCTGATCTCAATTATTCTACAGTTGTTTGAATTTCTCAGTAAATTTTTTGAATTTTGGTTTCTTGCTTTTCTTGTCCAGATTTTTATTTTTATTTTTTTGGGGATTTCCAGTATCCTTCGTTTGGTCGATGAGAAAGTCGAAAGAAAAAATTGCATTAAGTTTGATTTTGGAGCCATTCTGATGTAATGGTATCACATCCTCAGATATTAGAAACAAAACATTCTGATATTAACTAGTTCTCATACAACCCTGAACAGTTACAATACAGGAAGAACAACTACAATACCATACTAGATTCAACAAACCAAACGCCTCCCCAAGGGATGGCCTGTTTGATTGAGCCAAGCTCTGGAATTCTCCCAAGACGATGACATTGTTCACTGCCTTTTCCATCGTGCCGGCTCCCTTTTATCTATTCTCTCTCTTTTGCGCTACCAAGCCAATTAACGGGTTGGGATTTTACCGTATGTTGTGTGGGCTTATAGCCCGATCATGACATGTGGCGTTATCTTTGTTCATTAGAAAAGGTTGTAATTGGTTAAACTGGCTAGCGCAGTTGGATTTTGTTTTTCTTTCAGGACATTAATATTGAGGTTCTGGTGAATTGGAGAAATTGATGGAAATAACTTGTTTAAGCTTCTTTAGTGATAGATGCCGTGAGAAAAAAATGATAGATATCGGGGAAGAGATACGTTTTTTGCAGCTTGAAGTGGCACATAAACTGGTTGTCGATAAATAATTTGAGTGCTTTATTATTCTTATTGTTTGAATATTTTTGTCTATGTTGTTAATCCTGAAGAGGCAAAGGCAGAAGAAGTTGATGAGGTGGATAAAATGGAGAAAGGTTGGTAGTCCCGTTAAAGTTTTGCTTAGTCCCTTGTTATCATATATTAGTGTGAAAGGTTTTTCAATTCATTTCTTTTGTTTTTTAATATTATTGTGTGATATATGATTCACAGTTTGTTGTCCGCTTCCCTTCAATTGCATTTAGTTTCGGGTTGAGTTCAAATGGTATTGAGATGGGAGAACTTGTCAATGGTTTAATTGAAAATGAAGATGTTTAATTTGAAAGATGTTACAAGACTCAGTTCAAGTATGCTTATTCTTAAATTAGTACGTGAATGGTCATTGGTGACACTAGCCTACTGGAAAATAAATTTCTGCGTAATATAATTATGTTGCTTGTCTTACAAAAGTTGATTATTTGTGAGGGCTTGCTAGTGAATGATTTAGTTCACAATAGTGAATGATTAGGAATTTGACCAAAGTTCTATAAGCTGAAAGTTTCATCTATTTGGTTTGGGTCACTTAGGCATATTGGCTTGAAGTGATTGTTTTGGGTTGTGATTTTAGGAGCTGTTTTAGAAGATGTTTATTCATGTTTGGTTCTGACAAAAGCAGCCCCTGCTTTGGTTCCCCACAGAGTGAAAATTTAAAGAAATATTTATTAAATGTTGATTGCTTGTGCTCTGGTTCAATATGCCTTCATATTTTGCTATTGTTTTGAGTGGCAAGTTGAACATGGACCTCATGGGTTCAGAATACGGAATGTCATATTTCACCCTATTCTTTGTGATGGTTTCAGTGCTAATGAAACAAGGAATATTTTCAAGAGTGATGTGATTTTAGTTTATAAAAGCTACCCTGAAAAGCCTCTTTGCTTTCAATGTTTTCAGATCCAAAGGGAGATGCCTGTAAAGCGGAAGATGTCTATGCAGCGCTAGTGCAGGTTGAACAAAAAGGTGGTTGCGGAAGTAATTTTAAGTTCTGAGTGTTGGGTTATCAGTGTACAGTTTGTCTTGTTGCATGTTGGCTAGTTTTTTCTGTTGGTAATATCTAATAAAATTGTTATTTCTTTTGCTAACTTCTTGGCTTGGAATATACTGAAGCTGCTGTGGATGAGAAGGAATTATCAAAGAAGAGGCACTTGAATGCTGTCTTTACCAGCTGTTTTGGTAGGTTGATCCATTGGATAGTCTTTCTTTATTTGAAGTGTTGGCTTTCAGGATTGTGTCCTTTTTGATGTTTATCTTTGAATGGCCATTGATGTTGTAATATGTGATGTGGCCAGTTGTTGTGTATAATTCAGATCAACATAGGGGTAATCTAGATTACTATTGTTATTGTCATTTTTCAATTTTTTGAGAGGAGAGGGGAGTAACGCTTTGTAGCCCTGATACCTCAACATATCTTGTGATAGTGAGTTTTTCTTCTCTGTATTATCTCGTATCTGCAAATTAAAATTTTCTTTTCTTGGCTGTATTGTCTTAACGAGGTCAAGGATGGAAAAGCAGAATTAAACAGAAATATGGGAATATGTGCAATACTAGATTGTGTGAACATAATTATGCGTTAGAGGGAAAGTGTTATCCTCAGCTTCTTATGTAGTTCAATTATGTTTTGTGGAAACAAAGTGAAATTCTACCGTGGTTGATTGTCCATGTGGAGCCTACTTGGCTTGGTCAGGCTAAATGTAACTACTTTGCAAGAGACCATCATTCAGGCAGTGTCATAAGATTGGGTTGAGTAGACCAAGTATGGAGAAGTCTTTGGAGTGTGTTATATTTGGCGAATGGTGCAGGATTACTCTTCATTTTTATTCATTTACTTGTAGCTGGAACAGGGTTGTGGTGCTAAAACAAATATCTTGTTGAGGTAACAATACAAATATATATTACCTGCAACTAGGTGGCAATTGAAACTGTGAGATGATACAGTGGGATGCAACTTTTTAATTATCAGGTTGTTGGGTGGGAATAGTGAGGAATCATGGAATTGCTTATATCCTGGCCTCTTCGAGGTGAGGTTTTGGTAGTCACATCAACTTCTTCTCTATTCAGTGATGTCTTCTCTGTTGCATTTGCAAATGAGAAATCCATAGAGAGAGTGGATTAAAACGATCATATTGTATTGAGAATTTGCTAAAGCTTTGGATTAGTGTCAGGTTGGTGCATTCCCATCCAGGACTTCCCGGGTTGGCATCCTGGCAAAGAGATCATTTCTGACAGTCAGTAGATTACAGTTCTTGTTGGAAAGTAATGTTTTTAAGTACTATGGGAGGATGAAGGAACTTTAAAAGGGAAAGTGATAAGTATTAGCTCCTTCAACTTGAAATGAGATTTTTACGTTTGGATGAGAGGGTTTCATTATTTAAGGGTGTGCGAAATTTGGGTTTTACTTGGTTTTGAAGGCAGAAATTGGTAATAAAAATCATGTAAAATTTGAGTCCTACTACGTTCAGAGAAATTGCCTGCAATACAACTCTTAGGGTGTTATGGCATGATCACATGTCAACTTTAACAAGGAACTGCTTTGTCAGGAATGAGGATGATTAGGTAATTGGGGTCTTTTTGAAGAGTATGATTGAGCTGCTATAAGTGATAGATGACAAGAAGGTCCAGGCTTCCATTGGTTTATTTTGGCAGTACATAAATGTTGGATTATGTAATAGAAGAATCTACTTTTCTCTAGGGTGGATCACTTTAGAAGTACATAAATGTTAGATTAATAGAGGATTATATGTTAGCCTTGGGTGGATCCTGATGATAAAGGTAATAGTGTCTGCATGAATGTGTCATTTTCTTCTCTGATCCAGAAAAAGACGTCGATGTGTTCTACATCAGGTTTCTGTTACATTGGGTTGCTTTATGAAATTACTGTTGGTGTGTTTGCAAGCAAGTTAGAGATGGTGCTGTTTGGGATTACACCATCTCAAATGGCCTTCATGAGAGGAAAGGCATGCTTTCGTATTGTTCTGCAGTAAATAGATGTAGTGTTTACCAGAAGATTGGTTTAGATTGAGGTTTTGTTATCATTGAACTTAGAGGATTTTGTGGGATTCAATTTCTTGCTATTGAATGACTAAGATCACGACAGAAAATAAAACAAGATGATTAATGTGATTCGTGTAATCAGACTTAGTGCGTGGTCATTTGCAATTGAGACATACTTTCTTTTAATGAAGATTGCTATATCTGAATTTATTTAATTTGGACATGCCAAACTAACCTTTTTATGAGCAATTGTGAGTAATAGTCCATTCTCACAAAGTAATAGTCATTCTCACAATGGTAGCGCTTGTTTGATCATAGCCTAAATTGCTCATGTGTGTAGCTAGATGTGGTAACTGTGAGCTTTCATGAGGTTCATCAACTGATTTGATGATTTGGCTGGTTGGTCACTGAAATGTGAAGGAGGCGATTTACTGCTTTTGTGTTATCTTGCTTATACATAAAGCTTTGCTGTTTATCTGTTGATTTTGCTTTGGATTATTTGGATGTGGTTGATAAACTGTTATTTTATGCTTTATAGATTTATAATCATGTTCTTCATCTTGGTTCCAGATTCTGGGAAGTCCACTATTGGAGGGCAGATACTTAGTGATCAGGTGGATGATCATACCATTCAAAAACATAGCAGCTGGTAAGGTCTTTCTTCATTCTTCATTTCATAGCAGCTGGTAACTAATGTGGTTGAAATTTTTTATTACTTTTCAAGAAGGCTGATTAACTAATATTTTACAGTCATCTTTTTGTGTTTATAACTATCTTTTTTGTGCTGGCTAGTTGACTATGACTAGAGGACATTAGGTGAATCAAGGTGATTCGTTAAACTTGATAATTATTTAATGAACTTCGTATGTAATGGAATTCCATGAGCTAGAGGATAATGCTGAAAACCTTAGTTATCTTGAGAAATTACTTATGACTTGGATGATCTGTGTAGTTAGCAGGATGCTTGAGAGCTACTTTTCCTTGTTTGTGACAATTGGAAACATAGCTTCTGGGGCAAGCATGAGAAGTATATTAATGGCCTGTTAATGAATGTTATGCAAGAATTGATTGATTTATGCTGAAATACCACTTTTATGTATCTTTAAGGAAACTTAGCATTGGATTAGGTTGAGTTATAAGTTCGAAAGCTTCTTGGATGGAATTTAATGTCTTAAGAACTCAAGGATTGCTAGATAATAGAAAAGGTGGAATCTACTAAATCTTGAAGGCATTTTATGGCTGCTTGACATGGAAACAATGGATTGAAGCAGGGAGAGAAAAATTCTAGGCTATCACGCCTAGATTTGCTGTGGGATCATTGTAGGAGGAAGACGACTACAGCCTCCAAAAGTTCTATTAGATTCAATTTCTCTTTGAATTTGACAGACTGCCTAGAAATCCTGTACATACGAATCATTCTTGCAGATGAAGTCTCCTTGATAACAAATATGAGTAACTGAAAGAACTTCTAAGCCCAGTAGAAGACCACTAGCACAAAAGAGAGAAGACCCCACACATAAAGGAGATTCTTAGGCCCATCTTACATACCCTTTTATAAAGCTGGAATTTACCAGTTGACTTCCTCTTTAATAAAATTAAATAAAGCCGAACAAATAAAAATGAATGTTAGATATCAAAACTTGTAATTAATTAAAGTAAATGGGGCTCCATATTCATCCTAGCCCATTGCTCTGTAAGTCTCTTGTTTGATTTCTCTCTCTCTCTCTCTCTCTCTCTCATCTGGAATTTACCAGATGAATTCATCTTTAATAGAATTAAATAAAGCCGAACAAATAAAAAAGAATGTTAGATATCAAAACTTGCAATTAATTAAAGCAAATGGGGCTCCATATTCATCCTAGACCATTGCTCTATAAGTCTCTTTGTTTGATTTCTCGCTTGCTTGCTTGTGCTCCTTGCTGGCTACATCAGAATTATAATGAGCAAAATGGTGCATACCATTTCAACTACATAGCCTTACATAGAGCTAAATGAAAAAGGAAGGTTATCTAATGGCCAAAGCTCTTGATCGCCAACAAAAGGCTGAGTTTCTAAGTTAAGAATACAAATCTCTGTAGTCGATCATGCTGACTAATCAAAGGAAAAAAATTGCTCTGTTCTAGTCCACAAGGGCCTAACCTTTTGTTTCACTGAATGAAAGAAAAAAGTGGGAATGTCAAAACTATGCTGATTTAAAGGAAATATAATCCTTTTGCTTTCAGCTGAAACTAAAATTCTAATATTTATATAAAATTGTCTTAGCCAATTATCACCAGTTTTATATATATATATATACACGCATTCAATATAGTACTTGTAAAGTACATGCAGTTCATCATGTTAGTGTCATTGGCTTATGCGGCCCTGGGTTTGTTGGTGCATTCAGTTGTCTGTCTCTTCGCCTCTCTTTATTAGTAAATTTTTTATTTTACTTTTAGGTGTTCTCAAATTCTTTGGTGTTGAAACCATGGATACAATTTTTTTCTTTCGTTTTTCCTATAGTCCACTGTTTCAGTAACATTCCTGCTATCTTGAGTAATAAGCATCCTTCACCTTATTTGTAAAGATCCCACACGTTTTTGAATGCCCAAGGGATGCCATGATCCTGAAGAAAACTTCTTATATAGACTCTGGATACTTTTTTTTTCATGGTGTCCACTGCTTGTATCAATCTTCCTGCATGTGTTGAGTAATTAGGATACTTTACATTCGTTGGGAAGTATGCGGAGGCCCTGAAGAAAATTCTCCAGTGTGTTACTCTACCTGGCAAATGGAAAATTGGAGTTGAATTTTGCCACCCCTCCCAACTTTTCCTTCTCTGGCTTGGTCGCTGTGCATCTTTGCATATTTGTTTTTATGCATCTTCAATATAATGCCTAGAATCTTTTTCTCTCCCTCCCAGTTGTTTCTTTTAAAGTCTTTCATTATGACGTTATGTAAATGAAAATAATGGGAAAAATATGGATTCTAGGGATCCTGCCTATTTGTTCCGGCACAGGATAATATGCTCGAGTTCTGGTCTTTAATTCTCTGTTTTGGGCGACATGTCCTACGATGGACAAGGGTTATGACCCCTTTTGCCTGCAATCAGAGGTTGATCTATGAAATAATAAATGTTAAGAATTTCAAAATATAGAACAATTTCTCTGCACACCGATCAACTTGGGGTGCGGACCAATGCGGGTTGCGATTGCGATGGCAGCCCTAGCCTGGGCTGTGGACATGCCTGCGAAGATGCTGTCGTCGCAATCTTGGCTAGCATCACGCACCCTCGTGGCGTGTTGCAGCATCTGCGTGCTCCTGGTGTCGGCCTGCGGGCTCCCCATTTTGTTCCCTTTGTTACATAAAAACTTGGAATAAAACATAATCTAGGTTTCCTGTGATGCATGCTTTTATCTTGTATCTTTGATTCGTAAGGGACTACTGATGGTTATGGCATTTGTTTGTAAACCTGTAGGATGCATGTTTCAGACAAGTTCAAAGACAAGGGAATACCTACTCTCTCCCTCAGGGAATTTGCAATTGCGTTTACCTTCATCCTTATCTTCCTTCCCTGGGGAATACTAGCCCATCAACTTCAGCACTATTCTGCAGACCGCGCTTCTTTCGTGGAGTTCATCAGTTGCATTCAGATCCCGGATGAATTACATGCCAAGTTGCTGGATGAAAGTATCTGTCCGAATCCCTCGGTCAGTAACAGTAGCTATGGTGATTATGTGGAGCTCTGCCTTTGGTGCAACTCCCCGCCAGACGAGCCAGAACCGACTCCCCCCGGTCACTCAATCAGCAGGCATAACGCGGTTAATATCACGGAATCGGTGTGGGAGTCTCTATTCCTTAAATATTTCAACAAGAGAAATTGAGTTGTGCATGAAATGAGTGGCACAAGGCACAAACTCAACTTGGGATTCTATTTTCTTCTCTCTACGCAAGACAAAACGCATCAGAGTTTTTTTCATCTAAAACTGCAAGAAAATACAGGGAAACTGACAATCGTACACTTGCCAGGTGTGTTATAATCACATATTTAGCATTTCTATAGAACTTAAAACAATCTAATGAAGCTTGAGATCCAACAGATTTTATCATATTACAATCCATAAAGGTACCAATTAGCATCACAGATGTATGGTCTGCACAAGGCCTCATTAGATAACCTTGCTGCCACATTTAAACGTCTAGATACAACAATTTTGTGCATACTAGATGAATATATAGGTTGGATCTTAAAAATGAACTAGCAGATCTTATGCCACTTTTTTAAGAGAAAAATTGGATCCTCTAATTGGATTTTCAAGAGGTCCAATCCTCGCACCAATTAGTAAAGCAATATATGGTAGCTCAACGCAGCTAATTCATGTATGAAAATGAAGCAAAAAAGACAAAATAGTTTCAACCATGGCAATACGTTGATAAAATTAGAACACTGGAAATAATGCATACTATTAGACCTGTTACCTGCGTAAGATCGGTTGTTGCTGAGTTTCTTCAAATCCCAACATTCTGCGCACAACAGCAGCAACTAATCGGCCTAACACTGTTGTCTTGATTTTGGAGGCAGTTTCCTAACACCAACATATTACGTTCTCCTGAAGGAAACTGCCTCCAAACTCGTTTGCCCGTGATTCACGGCGCTTGCCTCTTTCAAGGTTCTCTAATTTCCAAGATCCGTTCCCCTTTGCTTGACCTAGACTTAGAGGCATGGCCCACCTCTCTGAGTAGTGACTTTCAAGGTGCTCCACCTTTTCACATTTGCTTTACTTAAAGGAAGGCAAATGTATTCTTGCGGGGGACCCACCATGTGGAATAATGCTTTGCGTGCCAAACCCACCATGTGCAATAATGCCTTTGCGTACCTCACGCGTCCACCAAACGCGGGGAGGTTTTGAAAAAAATCTTCGGATACGTTCAACGGTGTGATCTTTCTCCGAAAGCAATGAAGAAGTGGGACCCATCGGAAAGATAAACTTCAGCCACCTAAGGTAATACTTAATGACACGTTAGGACTTCTTCGAAAGCACCAACTTTTGTCTTCGTCCTTGAAATGACACAATTTTCTAGTGCTTCATCTTCCTCTTTTATATTTTCCTCTTCTTCTCTTCAAAGGTCAGGAAGTTCTCACAAGTCTATATTTACATAATATAAAAATTTTGTTACGTCATTTTTAGTACATATTATCTCTTACCTAACATTGCTATAGAAGGAAGGAGTATTATAGTATAATTTTATTTATTAAATTATTTTAAAAGATAAATTAACTATTACAGGTTGAGTAATAATATAAAACAATTTATTATATGTATGGTGCAGCTCTTACTACCAAGAAAAAAAATTACAGAAATATTTATTCTTTAATTGTAACTTCACAATTATATTTGGAGACTTTATTAAGCATGAATGAATTATTTTAAAAAATTAAATAATGAAGGGTAAAAATATATTAGATATCAAAGCTATTAATGAAAAAAATTTACAACATTTTTATTTAATGTATTATTTGAAGCTCTTTTATATCATATTTGAAGATAAAAGAATAAAAAAATAATAATAAATGTCTAACATGTTCACAATCATTAATATTAAATTAAGAAGAACATAAAAAATAAGATTTCTTCTATCAAAAAAATAAAGTTAATAACTTAAAATAAATTTTCGTAAAAATTTTAAAATTTTTCAATTATAATACTTGAATATAAATAAAAATGTTGTAACTGAATAATTATATTTTTATAATATATAAAAATTCCGGTGGCATCGTTAAAAACCCAAAAAGTCCATCGTTATGGATTTCCGCCCCTCGTAAATCCCATCCATTTCCACCCATCAGAACCTGTGTGGCATTTAAACCAATGTAACGAGGACCGGGTCGACGCCCTTCAAAGCCGCTAATGAGACTTTTGACGACACTAGGGTAAGGTTAGAGAACGATGGGAGGGTTTCTATATAGCGCTGAGGGGCCGCCTTCTTTTTCCTTTCGCAAAATGTCCTCGGTAACCGGCAGCCGTTTGGAAGAGTCGCGTTGTTCCTGACATCACGTGCCTGCATTGTCGACGATATATACAAAGAATTTTTCGTTGCTTTGACTGAGCACAGTAATTCATGGACGGCGATCCGATGGCTACTTTGATGCAGAAAAGAAAACATCAAATCATCGACAGTGACTGCATGTCCAATAGAGTTTTAAAAAACAAAAAAAGGAAAAACAAGCGAATTGGATAACTGACTGCATGTCCCAACGCCGATGTAACTTTACGAGCCTTGGCTGCTAGGCCCCCTTGCTGTCACTGACCACCTCGTTTCATTTCTCCGCACATTCTGCCCCGTCTGCATAAAAGACAACGTTGCTCCAGGCAGAGTCAGGCAGATCCGCGGGGGTGAAGCCGTAGTAATCCTTCTTCATGAACGTTCTTTTTGACGCCTTCTGCGCAAAAGATCGAAACAAAATGATCCAACTTTTCGAATTAGGAGGATTTTTTTTAATATATTAGAAATCATAGAGTATTGTATTGAAACATCACAGACTATGGAGTCATTTACTATTTTTTCAAAATAATCTCTTTGAAAAAATAATCTCTTTCTCATGCATCTATGTATGTGTTGAAGGTTGTTGAAAGTGAGTGTTGTCTTATGTTGAAAGTGAGAGGATGAACCTATAATGTTATAAATAATGAGAATTTTCTAACTAATACCTTAAGGTTTTAGGATAAATCATCACACTCTAATATGGTTTTAGAATTAAGGATGAGCCTCTATTTCATAAACCCTCATACCTTAAAATTGAGCTTCAGTCTACTTGCAATACTTATGTCAACATACAATTGAAGAGAAGTGTTGAAGGTTAGTGTTATCTCACAATAGAAGTGAGAGGATGGGCTTTAAGCTTATAAGTTATGAGATTTCTCTACCTAATGTCTTAAGGTTTTGAAATGGGCCCTCACACTATAATATGGTGATATTACATTCTATTTAAAGTAAGTGTTGTTCAAAGTTGGACTTCAATCTACTTGCAATACTTGTGTCAATATGCAAGTGAGGTGAGTATTAAAAGTGGGTGTTGTCCCACATTAGAAGTAAGAGGATGGACTTATAATGTTATAAGTGATGAGAATTTCCCACCTAATGTCTTAAGATTTTAGAATGGGCTCTTATATTCTAATAGCCTATTAAAGAGTTGAGAATTATGGTTACATGTGCTAGCAAAGCTTGTTGGCAAGGCTGGACTCATAAACTCATTGATCGGAGCATTAATGATATCAAACTTGTTTGTATTGAGTTTGAACAAAGAGTTGATCATTGAAAGTAGTGGGTGAATTTGTTAGGAATACATGTGTTGAAGGTGGGTGTTGTATTTGAACATATATGTCATGTAGTTAATGGTGATGAAGGGATCGTTAACAGTTACAAGCTTAACATTGTTTCTCTTAAAGATAACCCTAGCAACCAAACAATTAATCCTTCCGAATTTGTTGATTCCGATCTTAATCTTCTTGTCTTCGGCCATTATAATTGATGAAGATAGCGCTAGAAATAGGGTTTTACTGTTTGGGTATTGTTTCACATTGGAAGCGAGAGAATGAGCTTGTAGTCTTATAAGTGATGAGAATTCTCTACCTAATGTCTTAAGGTTTTGGGACGGACCCTCACACTTTAATATGGTATCATCTTTCTCTTTTTAATTTTCCTCTTCTTCTCTTCAAAGGTCAAGAAGTTATCACAAGTCTATATTTACATAATATAAAATTTTTGTTATGTCATTTTTAATCCATATTATCTCCTAGCTACCATTGCTATAGAAAGAAAAAAATATTATAGTATAATTTTATTTGTTAAATCATTTTAAAAGATAAATTAATCACTACAAATCAAGTAACAATATAAAATAATTCAATAGACTTATGGTGTAACCTTTGCCAATAAGAAAAAAATTACATCAATATTTATTCTTTCATTGTAGCTTTACAAATTATATTTGGATGACTTTATTAGACATAATGGATTATCTTGAGGAATTAAATAATAGAGAGTAAAAATATATTAGATGATCAAAATTATTAAATGTAAAAATTTTACAATATCTCTACTCAATATATTATTTAAAGCTATTTTCTATCATATTTGAAGAGAAACGAATAAAAGAAAATTTAATAATAAAAGTTTAACATATTGATTATTATTGTTAAAATTAAGAAAGATATGAGAAATAAAATTTCTTCAATTAGGGGAATGAAGTCAATAACTTGTAATAAGTTTTTGTAAAAATTTTGAAATTTATTAAATATAATATTTAAATATTATAATTAAATAATTATATTTTTTCATAACTTAAAAAGTCTTGGATTTACCGCCCCTTCGTAAATCGCATCGATTCCCACCCATTAGAACTTGTGTCATTTAAACCAATGTAATGACAACCAGAACCTGGCTCTCCATGCCCTTGAAAGCTACTAAGGAGACTTTTTGTTAATAGATAGCTGCCTCACCTAATACGTTACCATATTAGTGCCTGTGATTATGCACAATATCATTGTAATTATTGTAAATATTTGGTTTACCTTTCTTAGACTAAGCTATGTCCCTATAAATGTATAGCAAGTATTGTAAAGATTATCACAGCAATAGAGAAATCCTTCGTGCTCCCTCGCAGTTCTTATTTTCTTACACGGTATCAATCGCCAAACGATCATAGCTTCTGCTTTTTTTTCTCTTCCGACGAGTTGTGAGCCTTTTGCTGTTTTTTTCCTTCATTGCTTTCCTCTCCCATCAATTCTTGTTAATCGACCACCTCATGTTTTCTCCACTTCAGTCTTGTCATCCTTTCTCCCTTCCTTTAGTCCTTTCTTTCTCTTTCCTACTACTTTTTTCACCCATAAACCAAGGTGTTTTCTCTCTCTTTGTCCTTTCTCTTCTTCCTTCACAATTTCCTTTTCTCTTTCCTCCTTTTTTCCAACTTCCCATAGATTAAGGAGTTTTCTCTCTCTCTTATTCCTTTTTCCCTTCACATAAGTCATGCCACTCTTTCATCCTTTTCAACTTTGTCTTTTTCCTCCTTCCTCATTTGTTTTTTTTTTCCTTTTCTTTTCACATTAACCCTAGCCACCTTCTACATTGTTTTTTTTTTTTTCTTGTCAACACTAGCCACCTTCACTCTTCCTTTCTTCATTTACCAAATTACCCTTATCCTTAATTCCCTCCTCTCAAACCCTAGCTGTCTTTGTTCACCTATCTAATGGCCACTACAAATAGCTCAAATATCTCTCCTCTATGTGACCCATACCATCTCATTGCTGCCGATCTCCAACTGGCATGCATCGTGTCTTAGAAACTCATTAGCGAGGCCAATTGGCATGTTTGGAGTGAGCAAATCTAAACAATGTTCCTTGCCTGAAATAATATGGGTTTTCTAACCGGCAAGCTCCCACGACCCACTGGCGATGGTGACGTTGCCGACTGTTGGGACCAGTGTCATGTGGCTGTGAAGACTTGGTTAACCCATTCCGTCAATTCCTTACTCGAGCCTATGGTCTCCACTGCTCCTAGTGTCGCTGTTGTCTGGAAATATGTTCGATGAATTTTAGATGCAAGTGAACATGTTGAACAAGTAATATAATGATAAGAAAGATATCGTCTCACAGATATTGGTGATTACTAAATCAACTAATTACTAATGGTGAATAACTCTTAAAATTTATCTAATAAATCCAAATGATTAACGATAAACTAACCAACTAAGTTTAAGAAAACTAAATACAATAAATATATTAAAGCATCCAATTTCACCATAATTACTAGGTACTAATGTTGATTATTTATGTTTGCAAGAAGGATAATATCTATGTGATAGCGGAACTTCCTAATTTATTTACTATCCTATGTTTAGGTATAGTAAACCTATTTAGTTCATTAATTCACTATATCTCTATATGTGAATTGAAACAAATCAAATGCATTAGGATCTATGAACATTCCTAGTTTACACCGAAAGCCACACAAATAATATGGTATATGTCTATTTATATTTAATTTATGGTTACACATTACAAGAAGCAATTGCATATCATTTCCTGTCGGTCTTAAACATGCAAATCAGATCATTTAAGTAGTAGCTAATCACTTAAAAGCATTAAACACAGTAATATGCAACTTCACATAAATAAAATATCTTACAAAACATAAATATCATAAGATTCATACCATAATAATTAGGTTACATCGTAGCTCTAACAAAAGTAAACTAAAACATAAAGAAATAATGAGGAAAAACAATAATAGGAATTAAAGAATGCATCTTGAATCCAAGAACAAGAAGTCTGTCACCTTTTTTATCTTTTCTTCAAGAGAACCTTGAATTCTTGGCCTCTCTCTTGAGTTATGCTCAATTTTCTTCTCCTCCTTCTTTTGCCTTTTCTTTTCTTTTCTCTTAAATAGGGTTTAGGTTTAGACCTATCTCCTATCTTAGTAGAAGTGGGTTTTGGAAACCCAAAACACTTAGGTTTTGAACTCTTATATTAATTGGGCTTTGAACTCCTAACATGACTAGGTTTTATAATTATTTAGAAAACCTAACAATAATGGAAAATCTAATAACAATTATCCAAAGCCCAAGCCCATCTTGATTTTCTTGATCTTGATATTTTGACCATATTTTACCATATAATAAACATCAGGTTCTCCATGCTTATCCTTTTTCTTCATGCCTCATTATGCTACAAAAACAATACAAATTCAAGTAAATAGAGAGGAATTCAAATATTTCCTTATAAGTGTTGTATTATTTATTGCCTAAAAATAGGTAAAATAACTCTATAAAAATAGAGTTATCACAATTGCTTCGAGATAGATTCGATCAAATTAATGGGACCCAAAAATTTTCCCTTAAACAGGCTATCGACACTCTCCACCTGTCTATCGGTGCATCTAAGGCTGAGCTCACATCCTTCTACCTCTATTTGAAGGAGCTTTGGGGTGCTTTAGACGCCCAACAACCTTCTTTTCATTGCTATTGTGGCGACACTTATGACACTAGTAAGCAATTCTGGCACCGTGAGGCAGAGGATCAATCCTTACAATTTCTTTTAGCCCTACTAGATGAATTCTCTACCCTTTGCTCCAACATCATGTCATGTGACGAGCTACTGAGCGTGGAGAAGCTTTACTCGTTGGCAAAGCAAGACTTGCTCCAACGCGCTGCTGTTGATGGCCGTCCATCTCCCGGTAGCGATACCAATGCGTTTTAGACGTAACATTCTAGTCGCACCCTAGTCGAGTTAGGTGCATCTCTTGCCCAAACGGGCTAGACTCAGGATTCGCAATCCGAGGTCCTATCCCTAGGTGGGCCCAACGGGCCTAACTCGCCTCATGCCCAGTAGGCACCTCTCACATCCAGGCCCATTTATAATCATTGCAAGTGGCCTGGACACTTGCGCGAATCCTGCTACCAATTAGTGGGCTACCCCTATGGCAGTAGGCCCAAGTAGCGTGGTAGTAATAGGCGCAAGCGTGTTGGCAAAGGCCTTTAGCCCATAATGTTGCTGCATCTGATTCTTTGCCTTCACCTGGCTATGGCCCAACTTTGGACTTCACTACGGGATATTCTTGTTAGGGCTCTTCAGGCTATTCACCCACACCCAGCCCAGGTATCTTAGGCCATCATCCACCTAGCCCAGGTAGCATAAATGGCAGATCCACTGGGCTTACTCTCAGTGCCGATCAACAGCATAAGCTTGAATTTCATCAACCAAATGGGTTCCTCGGACCCATTCTCAGGTATGGTTTCTTCCTTTTCTATCATTTCATCTTTATGGATAATCGATTCAGGGGCTAGTGACCATATCACTTGTAATTTCTCTTCTTGATTCATTTTCCCCATGTTTTGCACCCATTAATATTACATTGCTTAATAGCTCACTTAGTCCTGTCACCCACATTGGCCGCTGTCAACCTTATCCACAATTGCATCTCTCCAATATTTTATATGCCCCCATTTTAAACACAATTTGTTATCTATTAAAAAATTAACCAGTGTGAAGGTTGGAAGTCTAAGCATATTAGTTATGAGGGGAGACTGCAACTAGCAAAAAGTGTTCTATTCTCATTACAAACTTATTGGATGCAAATTTTTCTACTGCCAAAACAGACACTTTATGAAATTAAAAAAATGATTAGAACTTTCCTTTGGGTAAGTTAATCTAATGGACGATGTGTAGCGAAAGTGGCATGGAAAGAAGTTTGTTAGCCTAAAATTTTTATAGGACTAGGGTTGATAGACATTCATACTTGGAATAAGGCAACAATTGAAAAATTCTTATGGTCTCTTGTGCACCCTAACTCAAACTCTTTATGGGTTAAATGGATGATAACAAAAAATATGAAGAGAAGGAATGTATTAGAAGTTGAGATGAAAGTATCACTAGCTTGGAGTTTTAGGAATATTTTACAAGTAAGAAGTAAATTCACACAACTAGTAATGGACTGAAAATACAATATTGCCAAAAATTATATAGCACTGAGAGAGAACAGAGAAGATACTGAATGGACAACACTTGTATGGAAAGAGAGAGTACCAAAACATAATTTTATTTGTTGGATCACTTTGAAAGACAAATTATCCACAGCAGAGTGGGTGGCTAAATGGAATAATTCAGTGGATTTACAATGCAACCTCTGCCAACAAGAAAAAGAATCACAAGAACATTTATTTTTTAAATGTAAGTTCACAAACTACATCTAGAAGGCTCTGTTAGGCATAAATGGATTAACTCAAAGGATTAAACACTAGAGAGCTGAAATATGTTGGATGATCAAGGCTGTCAAGAGGAAGAGTTTTGTAGCAACTTTGCTTAGTATATCTTTCAAGGCCGTATTGTATCACATTTAGAGATAAAGAAATAAAAGAAGATTCAGCGATACAAATTTAGATAACTTAACCATTATAGCTAAAATCAATAAGGATGTGAGAGGAAAGATTTCATCTACCAAAGGAGTTAAGCCTACAAATTATAATAAATTCTTACAAGAGCTTTGAAAATTTTCA
Organism: Casuarina glauca; assembly: GCA_028551395.1. Lineage (NCBI taxonomy): Eukaryota > Viridiplantae > Streptophyta > Magnoliopsida > Fagales > Casuarinaceae > Casuarina > Casuarina glauca. The sequence goes on along the minus strand of CM052345.1, from coordinate 13,793,009 downwards.
AATGCAATGTTTGAGCTTAAATGATGATGTTTTGTAACCGAACAATCTTGTAAATTTTTACGATGATATATAATTTGACCTTTCACTAAAAAAAAAATAAATAACCCGTGATAACAATTATGTAACCATTTTTTTCGATGCTTTTTGTGTATTTCAAGATCGTATGATTGGGGATCTGAACAGGCTTGACAAGGCTAATCGAGGACTCTACTTTGTATGTTCTGCATTTTCAAAAAAATTTAGTTTTATTTTCTCTAAATATTTAAATTCCCTAAAGTCCATTGTTTGTACTTCTGAACAATGATCTCTTTGTACTCCAATTTTTATTAATAATATTAGTTATGATCTTTTGCATTAACATCTTGGTCATTCTTCTTTAAAACAATTTTCTTCTTTTGGTGTGTTCGGTGAAATTCTAACATGCAAGTGTACATGTCGAACAAATAATATAATGATAAGTACAGATATCGTCCCACGAAGACTGGTGTTTACTAAACTAATTAATTACTAATGGTGAATAGATCCTAGAGTTTATCTAGCCAACAAAAATGGTAAAACATGAATTTAATAACCAAATTTAATCTAAAATTGATAAACGAAATGTGCTAGAGCTTCTGATTTCCCCTAATTATTCAGTACAAATGTTGATCATTTATGCTTACAAGATTAATTCTAGTCATGTGATGGCAAAATTTCCTAATTTATTCACTACCCTATGTCTAGGTGTAGCGAACCTACTTAACTCATCAACTCACTGTATCTCTACATATGAATTAAATGAACCAAGTGCATTAAGATATGTGAATATTCCAGTTTGCACCTAAAGCCACACAAATCATATGGTATATTTCTATCCATATTAATCTATGGTTGCATATTACATGAAGCAACTGCATATCGTCGTCGTTCGAACTCAAATATGCAAATCAAATCATTAAATAGTAGCTAATCACTTAAATGCATTAAGATCAGTAATATGCAACTTCACAATCATAAAATATCTCACAAAACATAAATAATCATGTCATTCATACATCATAATTAAGTTCCATCTTAGCTCTAACACAATAAGTTAAAATAACATATTTACACAAACTAAATCAGTGCAAAAACGTGAACAAAATATTCTGGAATTTAAAAACATTAAAGCTGTCACCAAATGTCTTCAAATCACACAACAAATTGCACAAATCTGCACATCAGGAGGAGGAGAAGAAGCTGTCTGGAAAACGGGAAGAAAACGAGCAGAGACGCGCCCTCACGCGCTTTCGCACGCGCTGACACGCTCCGGTGACACGCGCCGCCGTCCGGCCACCACGCGCCGCCGTCGTCCGCCGCCGGTCTTCACAGAAAATTCCGAAAAATGTAGATCAGGACGCCTAGGTTACGAATCTGCCGAGAAATCATGCAAATCTACCTCAGAACCGCGTAGATCTGACAGATAAACTCAAACGGCGTTCGCCGTTCTTTGCCGGAAACCGCCACGAAATCACACGAAAGTGTTACAGAACTGTCGGAAATCGCTCTAGGAACCTAGATCTGCTTTCAAATCACCGGAAATCACTCAACTCTAGCCCCAGAAAAGGAAAATACAACCAGAAATGGGTCGTCGGAATGGGTCGCCGGAGGAGACGAACGCAGACGACGTTCCAGTCCGCTGTCGCGCGACCTTCCCGCGCCGGCGTTCGCTCCCCTGCCTCTGGTCGTCCGGCGAAAGCCCTTCTCTCCCTGTTTTCTCTTTCTTTTCCGGTTTCTCTCCTTTCACTCGATTCTTTTCTGCCCGATAATCCTCTCCGTCTTTTCTCCACATAATGCCTCACAAGTCTTCTACATAATAGCCAAATGGGTCCCATGTGTTTCCTTCTTTGTCTTTTCTTTTGTTTTGTTAATTCACCCATTCACCCGTTGTTCCTTTCTCTTTCTTCACGTGGGTCTCTATTTTGATTTTCCTCCTCCTCACATGCTTCATAAATAAATGATGAACATTGATGGCCTTCTTTTGCATGATTTATTACTTCTTTTTCTCATTTTTCTTCTATTTTGGGTTTACTGCATGAAATAACAAAATATAATTAAATATAATTAAATACAAATATAATTTAATAAAAACCATATTAAATATTACCTAAAATACTATTAATAACTCTATAAAATATAGAGTTATCATGGTGTTTCTGTTTCTTGTCCTTTTTCTTTTTCCTACCCTATTTGCCCATTAGCTAAACAAACTTGCCAATTTTTTCCCATTAGTCAGGCTCTTACTCACTCCATTTTTTAGCTTGTCCACATGGATGTTTAGGATCCTTATCGAACTCCCACCCATGACAATGCACACTATTTTCTTACCATTATGGATGACTTTTCCCGTGCCACTTGGTTCATACGCAATTCAATGCCACTGTCCGTTGCATTCGCTTCAACAATGGCTCTGAATTCTTTTCTTTTGAGTGTCGTTCCTTCCTTTTCATAAAGAGCATTTCCCATGAGACCTCATGCGTTCACACTCCTCAACAAAATGGAGTTATCGAATGCAAACATTGGCACTTATTAGACATGGCCCGTGCTTTAATGTTCAAGCCCATATCCCCCCGCCATTTTGAGGGGAATGCCTTCTCACTACCACCTACCTTGTCAACTGACTTCCCTCCTCCTCTCTTCATGGTCTCAGTCCTTTTAAAAAATTATTTGGTAAACCTTATATCCTTCACCATCTTCATGTTTTTGGTTATCGTTGTTATGCAACCACTTTGGGCCCTCGAGATAGGTTTAGTCCTTATGCCCTTCCATGCATTTTCATAGGTTATCCTCCTTCTTAAAAAGGTTATTGTGTCTATGACCCTCAGTTTCACAAATTTTTCATTAGTCATGATGTTGTTTTTCAAGAAACTGTTTTTCCTTTTTCTTCTTCTTCTTTGGATAACCTGGCCCTCTCGTCACCTCTAATTGTGCCAAATCCTGACACGTACATTTCCTCCTCATCGCCTATGGATTTTCTTGAACTAGCTCCTTCAGGTACAATTCCCATTGCCCCGCCTCTCCCCTCCAACCTTTTGTTAGACACCCTTGATCTTGCATCGCCATCATCCCCCACCCCACCTCCCCAACCTACTAATATTACTATTGCTCATTTTACCAAGCCTATCGATCCTTCACTGCATTGATCTGGTCATCCTACTTGTCCTCTTATTTAGACTTCTAACTACATATGTCCCACACTACCTCTCTCTTCCCAAACCTTCATTTATTCGATATCTAACTATGTCTCCCTCCACCACTGCAACCCCCTTTACCAGCACTTCATAGCCTCCATTTCCACCATCACTGAACCCACCACGTACCATGAGGCTACCCAAGACACCAATTGGATTGCACCAATGGATGCTAAACTTACTGCCCTTCAAGCTAATCACACTTGGGATATTGTTCCTTTGCCCTGGGTTGTCGTCTTATTGGATGTAAATGAGTTTATAAGGTGAAGTATCATGCTGATAGCTCCATTGAACGTTACAAAGCCCGCTTGGTTGCCAAGGGCTATAATCAACGTGAGGGCATTGATTACTAGGATACTTTCTTTCCCACAGTCAAGCATGTCATTGTTCGGCTTATCATTACTATTGTTGTTGTCCATCATTGGTCTCTTTATCAAATGAATGTCTAGAATGCTTTTCTTCATGGTGATCTTTCGGAGGAGGCCTATATGGAGCTTCCCCTCGAATTTCAATATTAGGGGGAGCATCTTGTCTGTCAATTGCGGAAATCCTTCTATGGGTTGAAGCAAGCTTCTTAGCAATGGAATGCCATATTCACTGGTGCCCTGATTGCACATAGTTTCAGCCAATCTTACCATGATTACTCCTTGTTCACCAAGAGGAAAGATAGCACTTTTGTGGCTTTACTCATTTATGTTGACGATATCTTGATTATAAGAAATAGTCAAGCAGTCATTTCAGATCTCAAAAAATATTTGCATGGTACATTCTTCATGAAGGATCTTGGTCCCTTGAAGTTTTTCTTAGGGCTTGAAATCGCTCGATTTCTAGATGGTATTTCGTTAAGTCAGTGAAAGTATACATTGGAACTTATTTTTGAAGCAAGCTTAGCTAGTTCAAAGCCACCAATGATTCCCATGGAGTAGAATAAAAAATTTACAAGCCTTGAGTATGATGTTGGATCCAAAGAACAAATGAATGATCCTCCTCTTGACAATCCTTCAGTCTATCAGTGACTAGTTGGACGATTGATTTATCTCACACACATTAGGCCTGACATCACATTTTCAGTCTAATTTCTTAGCCAGTTCATGCATGATCCAAAACAATCTCACATGGAAGCTGCTCTGAAAGTGATAAGATATCTTAAGAGTTGCCCAAGTCTTGGTCTTATGTTCCCATCATCTTCACCATTTGAGTTGCGAGCATATTGCGACTCTAATTACAACACAAATCCCGTGACAAGAAGATCCACCATAGGCTTTTGTATAATGTTAGGAAACTCTTTGATTTCATGGCACTCCAAAAAACAACCCACTGTGTCTTTATCATTAGTCGAAGCAAAATACAGAACTATGCAACTTACCACCTGTGAAATAGTTTGGATCATTGGGTTACTCAAAGATTTTGGTTTTTACATGAAGTATCCATCATTACTCCATTATGACAATGAAGCCGCTGAGAAGATTGCAGCAAACCCTATATTTCATGAGCGCACAAAGCATATTGAAGTTGAATGTCATTATGTCAAAAAAAAACTTCAACAAGGAATTATTATGACACGACATGTACCAACCAAGGAGTAACCTACTGACCTACTCACTAAGGCACTCAACAGTAAGTAATATTGGCATCTTCTCTCCAAATCTTCAGCTTGAAGGAGAGTGTTAATAGATAATTGTCTCACCTAATACATTACCATATTAGTACCTATGATTAGGCAATATCATTTTAATTATTATAAATATTTAGTTTACTTTTCTTAGGCTAGATTATGTTTCTATAAATGTATAGCAAGCATTGTAAAGATTATCACATCAATAGAGAAATCCTTTATGCTCCCTCATAATTTCTTATTTTCTTATACTTTTGATGACGCTAGGATAAGGTTAGAGACTCACGGGAGCGCTTCTTTATAGTGCTCATGGGCTGCCTTCTTTTTCCTTTCGCTAAAGGTCTCGGGAACAGGCAACTGTTTGTAAGAGTCGCCGTTGTACCTAATATCACGTGCCTGCTCTGTCGACGATATATACAAAGAATTTATGGTTGTTTTGACTGAGCACAGTGATTCACGGACGGCGATAAATACATTTAGACTACCTCCTAGCTGCCGCAGAGCGAGAAAGCATCGGGGAGGGAAAGGATCCAAATCATCGACAGTGGCTGCAAGTCCAAGAGAGTTAAATATATTTTTTTTTAAAAAGGAAAAAGGAAAAGAAAGCCCTTTGAATAAGTGACTGCATGTCCAACATTCGACGTACGAGGCTACGCTCCATGCCCTTTGGATAAGGAAGACAACCCATTTAAATATGAAAAATAATTATAAAGTAATATTTAAATAATGTAAAACTTTATTTACATTATTTTTAGTAGTTAGCGTAGGTGATAAACTTTTTCTTGGTTAGACAAAAAGCAGCGCCGATATAACTTTACGAGCCTGCCTGTTGGGCTGGGAAGACAAATTTGAAATTGGGAAGGCCATCAGACAAATGACGTTCTGGGAGAAGGCTTTTGCTGCGGAGGCTTTAGGTGCCAAGTTAGACGGTTGGATCGATGAAACATTGCCAGAATTTGGCCAGAGAACAAGAAGAACAGTAGTGGAAAAAAAATCCTTATAAAGACGACATTTTATTGATTTAATTTAATTAGCTTTTACAATAGAATCACTAAAAATATATACGTAGTCGACCCTAATCAAAATTTAAATCAAAGTCTAGAGAATCTCATTGATTTGAGTTTGAAACAAAGTTCTGATGCAGGTGGTTATGGTTTACACTTTTTTCGAAATAATATCTCTTTCTCATGCATATATGCCTGTTAAAGAGTTGAGTATCATGGTTACGTGTGGTAACAAATCTTGTTGGCAAGGTTGGACTCATAAACTCATTGGGCGGAGCACTAACGATATCAGACCCATTTGTGTTGAGTTTGAACAAAGAGTTGATCATAGAAAGTAGTGAGTGAATTTGTTAGAAATGCATGATGTATATTCTATTTTATGTTATTTTGATGATTAACAAAAGCTAAATGTTTGCAAAATGTATCTTGCATATAGATTAATTGTGGCAAAAAGCAAATAAATATAAGGTCTTTATTTGTAATATTTGTTTGCAAAATGAATATAATATTTGATCTATTTTTTACATTTGGGAATAGATTTTTTATGCTTACATTCTTATAGGATGGTTATTTAGTTATGTTTAATGCAAAAATACCTTTATTTATGGGCCAAATAATTTGTATGCTAACTTGTCTACGTAGTAGAATAACTTGGGCTTTTGTACAAATTAAAGTGACCTGGCCTAAATTTATGAAGCCCAAAAAGAGTGTGAATAGTAAAACGGTATGTTTGACTCACTGTACACGGCTTCACAAGAAAACTCGGATTTTCACCTCTCACTTCTCCACACCGGATATTTAAGCTACCAGTGATCCTACAGAACTTCAACTAACATTCAACAAGTTACGAAACACAAGCACCTTCGATATTTAAGCTACACTGCCACTGTCTTGACAAACAGCTAGCTCCCTTGCCAATCGTCACACACCAAAAGATGTAGGTCGTGGTGGGATTGATGGTGATGCAGGTGAAGACCTTTTTCGGATTTTCAGGCACAGAGAATTGAGAATGTGTTGAAGACTGACGTGGCCGCCGTGCATCTAAGCAGAATTGAAAGTTTTCTGTCTATGAACATTCGTCTCTCCTGGTTGTTCCTTCCTATTCTTCTCTTGAGTGTGGCCTCATGTTGATGGCGAAGGCCAAAAACAGAAGCATGGCTACATTTTAGCAAACCTTTGCACCCTATAAACCCTGCAAATTCCATAAGGCTCTTGATCTTGAATCCTATGTCTCAAAACAGTCTCAATTTGTTGTAGGTTCCCCATTTTTCCCGTCGATAGAAACTATATAATATAATAATATCCTTTCTGAATAGAGTCCAGGCGCTTATTAGAAGGGAGAAAATCCCGTTATGCAAGGACATCTGCACATCACACAAGCCCAAAAACTCGTTCCTCTTTGACAAAGTCTTAGAAAATCCAGGCTTAACGTGATGGCAGGCCAGAGTTGGGGAACGAAAGAAAGGGTATGGATGAAAGGATGAAGAACAAAGAGTGCGCTATGGCATCCAAGACAGTGAGACTTAGCTGGGGAGACTGCACAGGGACATTTTGACGCCGATATTCTGGGAGTTCAAGACTTTGATATTTACACGCTGCCACTCGTTTGCTTTTGATATTGGCCCATTTTAGATATTTTGGGCTTGAACGCCAACTTTTGAAATTTTTGATCTGTAAAGCACGCTCTGGGGACCTAGGTTTGTAAACCATTTTGAGAGTTTTAGGCGTAAAAGACTATTTACAAACACTTAGGCATAAAAGCTCCCTTATTAGCATTTTAAAGAGGGCCACTAGATTGAACCTGCCATCGTAGGGTCACGTTGGACACCATTTTCTGTGCTGGACAGGTCTCTCTGTCTCTGGGCCTAACCTGGAATACAAACCTTTCTTGGGCTGGCTATTCAGTAGAAAAGGACCACTTGCAACCCAAACCTACTCTACCGAGAGCCCATCCTGCTAATCAAGCCTTGACAAATGATTCAGGCAGTACAATGCAGAGGGCCGTACACAAATCAAAGTCTTGATAAAATGTTAGTCAGTTCCATTCGTCTTCATGAATAAGCTACTATGGTTCAACATTCATAAACAAATGTTTGACCATATATTGTCTTCCATAAGACTAACTGCCTAACTTTTGTCAATGAGTCTTTGATGGGGCATCTATCCTTGTTTTGAAAATATTGCTATAGTATTTTAATTGAGAATATTGCATTTGATATAGCATAATTCTTTATTATTTCCTATTAGGTTTTTGCTAACTATTTTCTATATGAAGCAAACCATCTT
>CM052345.1:13614417-13784395 GCA_028551395.1 Casuarina glauca | reverse complement strand
ACGATATATACAAAGAATTTTTCGTTGCTTTGACTGAGCACAGTAATTCATGGACGGCGATCCGATGGCTACTTTGATGCAGAAAAGAAAACATCAAATCATCGACAGTGACTGCATGTCCAATAGAGTTTTAAAAAACAAAAAAAGGAAAAACAAGCGAATTGGATAACTGACTGCATGTCCCAACGCCGATGTAACTTTACGAGCCTTGGCTGCTAGGCCCCCTTGCTGTCACTGACCACCTCGTTTCATTTCTCCGCACATTCTGCCCCGTCTGCATAAAAGACAACGTTGCTCCAGGCAGAGTCAGGCAGATCCGCGGGGGTGAAGCCGTAGTAATCCTTCTTCATGAACGTTCTTTTTGACGCCTTCTGCGCAAAAGATCGAAACAAAATGATCCAACTTTTCGAATTAGGAGGATTTTTTTTAATATATTAGAAATCATAGAGTATTGTATTGAAACATCACAGACTATGGAGTCATTTACTATTTTTTCAAAATAATCTCTTTGAAAAAATAATCTCTTTCTCATGCATCTATGTATGTGTTGAAGGTTGTTGAAAGTGAGTGTTGTCTTATGTTGAAAGTGAGAGGATGAACCTATAATGTTATAAATAATGAGAATTTTCTAACTAATACCTTAAGGTTTTAGGATAAATCATCACACACTAATATGGTTTTAGAATTAAGGATGAGCCTCTATTTCATAAACCCTCATACCTTAAAATTGAGCTTCAGTCTACTTGCAATACTTATGTCAACATACAATTGAAGAGAAGTGTTGAAGGTTAGTGTTATCTCACAATAGAAGTGAGAGGATGGGCTTTAAGCTTATAAGTTATGAGATTTCTCTACCTAATGTCTTAAGGTTTTGAAATGGGCCCTCACACTATAATATGGTGATATTACATTCTATTTAAAGTAAGTGTTGTTCAAAGTTGGACTTCAATCTACTTGCAATACTTGTGTCAATATGCAAGTGAGGTGAGTATTAAAAGTGGGTGTTGTCCCACATTAGAAGTAAGAGGATGGACTTATAATGTTATAAGTGATGAGAATTTCCCACCTAATGTCTTAAGATTTTAGAATGGGCTCTTATATTCTAATAGCCTATTAAAGAGTTGAGAATTATGGTTACATGTGCTAGCAAAGCTTGTTGGCAAGGCTGGACTCATAAACTCATTGATCGGAGCATTAATGATATCAAACTTGTTTGTATTGAGTTTGAACAAAGAGTTGATCATTGAAAGTAGTGGGTGAATTTGTTAGGAATACATGTGTTGAAGGTGGGTGTTGTATTTGAACATATATGTCATGTAGTTAATGGTGATGAAGGGATCGTTAACAGTTACAAGCTTAACATTGTTTCTCTTAAAGATAACCCTAGCAACCAAACAATTAATCCTTCCGAATTTGTTGATTCCGATCTTAATCTTCTTGTCTTCGGCCATTATAATTGATGAAGATAGCGCTAGAAATAGGGTTTTACTGTTTGGGTATTGTTTCACATTGGAAGCGAGAGAATGAGCTTGTAGTCTTATAAGTGATGAGAATTCTCTACCTAATGTCTTAAGGTTTTGGGACGGACCCTCACACTTTAATATGGTATCATCTTTCTCTTTTTAATTTTCCTCTTCTTCTCTTCAAAGGTCAAGAAGTTATCACAAGTCTATATTTACATAATATAAAATTTTTGTTATGTCATTTTTAATCCATATTATCTCCTAGCTACCATTGCTATAGAAAGAAAAAAATATTATAGTATAATTTTATTTGTTAAATCATTTTAAAAGATAAATTAATCACTACAAATCAAGTAACAATATAAAATAATTCAATAGACTTATGGTGTAACCTTTGCCAATAAGAAAAAAATTACATCAATATTTATTCTTTCATTGTAGCTTTACAAATTATATTTGGATGACTTTATTAGACATAATGGATTATCTTGAGGAATTAAATAATAGAGAGTAAAAATATATTAGATGATCAAAATTATTAAATGTAAAAATTTTACAATATCTCTACTCAATATATTATTAAAGCTATTTTCTATCATATTTGAAGAGAAACGAATAAAAGAAAATTTAATAATAAAAGTTTAACATATTGATTATTATTGTTAAAATTAAGAAAGATATGAGAAATAAAATTTCTTCAATTAGGGGAATGAAGTCAATAACTTGTAATAAGTTTTTGTAAAAATTTTGAAATTTATTAAATATAATATTTAAATATATAATTAAATAATTATATTTTTTCATAACTTAAAAAGTCTTGGATTTACCGCCCCTTCGTAAATCGCATCGATTCCCACCCATTAGAACTTGTGTCATTTAAACCAATGTAATGACAACCAGAACCTGGCTCTCCATGCCCTTGAAAGCTACTAAGGAGACTTTTTGTTAATAGATAGCTGCCTCACCTAATACGTTACCATATTAGTGCCTGTGATTATGCACAATATCATTGTAATTATTGTAAATATTTGGTTTACCTTTCTTAGACTAAGCTATGTCCCTATAAATGTATAGCAAGTATTGTAAAGATTATCACAGCAATAGAGAAATCCTTCGTGCTCCCTCGCAGTTCTTATTTTCTTACACGGTATCAATCGCCAAACGATCATAGCTTCTCTGCTTTTTTTCTCTTCCGACGAGTTGTGAGCCTTTTGCTGTTTTTTTCCTTCATTGCTTTCCTCTCCCATCAATTCTTGTTAATCGACCACCTCATGTTTTCTCCACTTCAGTCTTGTCATCCTTTCTCCCTTCCTTTAGTCCTTTCTTTCTCTTTCCTACTACTTTTTTCACCCATAAACCAAGGTGTTTTCTCTCTCTTTGTCCTTTCTCTTCTTCCTTCACAATTTCCTTTTCTCTTTCCTCCTTTTTTCCAACTTCCCATAGATTAAGGAGTTTTCTCTCTCTTATTCCTTTTTCCCTTCACATAAGTCATGCCACTCTTTCATCCTTTTCAACTTTGTCTTTTTCCTCCTTCCTCATTTGTTTTTTTTTTCCTTTTCTTTTCACATTAACCCTAGCCACCTTCTACATTGTTTTTTTTTTTTCTTGTCAACACTAGCCACCTTCACTCTTCCTTTCTTCATTTACCAAATTACCCTTATCCTTAATTCCCTCCTCTCAAACCCTAGCTGTCTTTGTTCACCTATCTAATGGCCACTACAAATAGCTCAAATATCTCCTCTATGTGACCCATACCATCTCATTGCTGCCGATCTCCAACTGGCATGCATCGTGTCTTAGAAACTCATTAGCGAGGCCAATTGGCATGTTTGGAGTGAGCAAATCTAAACAATGTTCCTTGCCTGAAATAATATGGGTTTTCTAACCGGCAAGCTCCCACGACCCACTGGCGATGGTGACGTTGCCGACTGTTGGGACCAGTGTCATGTGGCTGTGAAGACTTGGTTAACCCATTCCGTCAATTCCTTACTCGAGCCTATGGTCTCCACTGCTCCTAGTGTCGCTGTTGTCTGGAAATATGTTCGATGAATTTTAGATGCAAGTGAACATGTTGAACAAGTAATATAATGATAAGAAAGATATCGTCTCACAGATATTGGTGATTACTAAATCAACTAATTACTAATGGTGAATAACTCTTAAAAATTTATCTAATAAATCCAAATGATTAACGATAAACTAACCAACTAAGTTTAAGAAAACTAAATACAATAAATATATTAAAGCATCCAATTTCACCATAATTACTAGGTACTAATGTTGATTATTTATGTTTGCAAGAAGGATAATATCTATGTGATAGCGGAACTTCCTAATTTATTTACTATCCTATGTTTAGGTATAGTAAACCTATTTAGTTCATTAATTCACTATATCTCTATATGTGAATTGAAACAAATCAAATGCATTAGGATCTATGAACATTCCTAGTTTACACCGAAAGCCACACAAATAATATGGTATATGTCTATTTATATTTAATTTATGGTTACACATTACAAGAAGCAATTGCATATCATTTCCTGTCGGTCTTAAACATGCAAATCAGATCATTTAAGTAGTAGCTAATCACTTAAAAGCATTAAACACAGTAATATGCAACTTCACATAAATAAAATATCTTACAAAACATAAATATCATAAGATTCATACCATAATAATTAGGTTACATCGTAGCTCTAACAAAAGTAAACTAAAACATAAAGAAATAATGAGGAAAAACAATAATAGGAATTAAAGAATGCATCTTGAATCCAAGAACAAGAAGTCTGTCACCTTTTTTATCTTTTCTTCAAGAGAACCTTGAATTCTTGGCCTCTCTCTTGAGTTATGCTCAATTTTCTTCTCCTCCTTCTTTTGCCTTTTCTTTTCTTTTCTCTTAAATAGGGTTTAGGTTTAGACCTATCTCCTATCTTAGTAGAAGTGGGTTTTGGAAACCCAAAACACTTAGGTTTTGAACTCTTATATTAATTGGGCTTTGAACTCCTAACATGACTAGGTTTTATAATTATTTAGAAAACCTAACAATAATGGAAAATCTAATAACAATTATCCAAAGCCCAAGCCCATCTTGATTTTCTTGATCTTGATATTTTGACCATATTTTACCATATAATAAACATCAGGTTCTCCATGCTTATCCTTTTTCTTCATGCCTCATTATGCTACAAAAACAATACAAATTCAAGTAAATAGAGAGGAATTCAAATATTTCCTTATAAGTGTTGTATTATTTATTGCCTAAAAATAGGTAAAATAACTCTATAAAAATAGAGTTATCACAATTGCTTCGAGATAGATTCGATCAAATTAATGGGACCCAAAAATTTTCCCTTAAACAGGCTATCGACACTCTCCACCTGTCTATCGGTGCATCTAAGGCTGAGCTCACATCCTTCTACCTCTATTTGAAGGAGCTTTGGGGTGCTTTAGACGCCCAACAACCTTCTTTTCATTGCTATTGTGGCGACACTTATGACACTAGTAAGCAATTCTGGCACCGTGAGGCAGAGGATCAATCCTTACAATTTCTTTTAGCCCTACTAGATGAATTCTCTACCCTTTGCTCCAACATCATGTCATGTGACGAGCTACTGAGCGTGGAGAAGCTTTACTCGTTGGCAAAGCAAGACTTGCTCCAACGCGCTGCTGTTGATGGCCGTCCATCTCCCGGTAGCGATACCAATGCGTTTTAGACGTAACATTCTAGTCGCACCCTAGTCGAGTTAGGTGCATCTCTTGCCCAAACGGGCTAGACTCAGGATTCGCAATCCGAGGTCCTATCCCTAGGTGGGCCCAACGGGCCTAACTCGCCTCATGCCCAGTAGGCACCTCTCACATCCAGGCCCATTTATAATCATTGCAAGTGGCCTGGACACTTGCGCGAATCCTGCTACCAATTAGTGGGCTACCCCTATGGCAGTAGGCCCAAGTAGCGTGGTAGTAATAGGCGCAAGCGTGTTGGCAAAGGCCTTTAGCCCATAATGTTGCTGCATCTGATTCTTTGCCTTCACCTGGCTATGGCCCAACTTTGGACTTCACTACGGGATATTCTTGTTAGGGCTCTTCAGGCTATTCACCCACACCCAGCCCAGGTATCTTAGGCCATCATCCACCTAGCCCAGGTAGCATAAATGGCAGATCCACTGGGCTTACTCTCAGTGCCGATCAACAGCATAAGCTTGAATTTCATCAACCAAATGGGTTCCTCGGACCCATTCTCAGGTATGGTTTCTTCCTTTTCTATCATTTCATCTTTATGGATAATCGATTCAGGGGCTAGTGACCATATCACTTGTAATTTCTCTTCTTGATTCATTTTCCCCATGTTTTGCACCCATTAATATTACATTGCTTAATAGCTCACTTAGTCCTGTCACCCACATTGGCCGCTGTCAACCTTATCCACAATTGCATCTCTCCAATATTTTATATGCCCCCATTTTAAACACAATTTGTTATCTATTAAAAAATTAACCAGTGTGAAGGTTGGAAGTCTAAGCATATTAGTTATGAGGGGAGACTGCAACTAGCAAAAAGTGTTCTATTCTCATTACAAACTTATTGGATGCAAATTTTTCTACTGCCAAAACAGACACTTTATGAAATTAAAAAAATGATTAGAACTTTCCTTTGGGTAAGTTAATCTAATGGACGATGTGTAGCGAAAGTGGCATGGAAAGAAGTTTGTTAGCCTAAAATTTTTATAGGACTAGGGTTGATAGACATTCATACTTGGAATAAGGCAACAATTGAAAAATTCTTATGGTCTCTTGTGCACCCTAACTCAAACTCTTTATGGGTTAAATGGATGATAACAAAAAATATGAAGAGAAGGAATGTATTAGAAGTTGAGATGAAAGTATCACTAGCTTGGAGTTTTAGGAATATTTTACAAGTAAGAAGTAAATTCACACAACTAGTAATGGACTGAAAATACAATATTGCCAAAAATTATATAGCACTGAGAGAGAACAGAGAAGATACTGAATGGACAACACTTGTATGGAAAGAGAGAGTACCAAAACATAATTTTATTTGTTGGATCACTTTGAAAGACAAATTATCCACAGCAGAGTGGGTGGCTAAATGGAATAATTCAGTGGATTTACAATGCAACCTCTGCCAACAAGAAAAAGAATCACAAGAACATTTATTTTTTAAATGTAAGTTCACAAACTACATCTAGAAGGCTCTGTTAGGCATAAATGGATTAACTCAAAGGATTAAACACTAGAGAGCTGAAATATGTTGGATGATCAAGGCTGTCAAGAGGAAGAGTTTTGTAGCAACTTTGCTTAGTATATCTTTCAAGGCCGTATTGTATCACATTTAGAGATAAAGAAATAAAAGAAGATTCAGCGATACAAATTTAGATAACTTAACCATTATAGCTAAAATCAATAAGGATGTGAGAGGAAAGATTTCATCTACCAAAGGAGTTAAGCCTACAAATTATAATAAATTCTTACAAGAGCTTTGAAAATTTTCAAATGCAATGTTTGAGCTTAAATGATGATGTTTTGTAACCGAACAATCTTGTAAATTTTTACGATGATATATAATTTGACCTTTCACTAAAAAAAAAATAAATAACCCGTGATAACAATTATGTAACCATTTTTTTCGATGCTTTTTGTGTATTTCAAGATCGTATGATTGGGGATCTGAACAGGCTTGACAAGGCTAATCGAGGACTCTACTTTGTATGTTCTGCATTTTCAAAAAAATTTAGTTTTATTTTCTCTAAATATTTAAATTCCCTAAAGTCCATTGTTTGTACTTCTGAACAATGATCTCTTTGTACTCCAATTTTTATTAATAATATTAGTTATGATCTTTTGCATTAACATCTTGGTCATTCTTCTTTAAAACAATTTTCTTCTTTTGGTGTGTTCGGTGAAATTCTAACATGCAAGTGTACATGTCGAACAAATAATATAATGATAAGTACAGATATCGTCCCACGAAGACTGGTGTTTACTAAACTAATTAATTACTAATGGTGAATAGATCCTAGAGTTTATCTAGCCAACAAAAATGGTAAAACATGAATTTAATAACCAAATTTAATCTAAAATTGATAAACGAAATGTGCTAGAGCTTCTGATTTCCCCTAATTATTCAGTACAAATGTTGATCATTTATGCTTACAAGATTAATTCTAGTCATGTGATGGCAAAATTTCCTAATTTATTCACTACCCTATGTCTAGGTGTAGCGAACCTACTTAACTCATCAACTCACTGTATCTCTACATATGAATTAAATGAACCAAGTGCATTAAGATATGTGAATATTCCAGTTTGCACCTAAAGCCACACAAATCATATGGTATATTTCTATCCATATTAATCTATGGTTGCATATTACATGAAGCAACTGCATATCGTCGTCGTTCGAACTCAAATATGCAAATCAAATCATTAAATAGTAGCTAATCACTTAAATGCATTAAGATCAGTAATATGCAACTTCACAATCATAAAATATCTCACAAAACATAAATAATCATGTCATTCATACATCATAATTAAGTTCCATCTTAGCTCTAACACAATAAGTTAAAATAACATATTTACACAAACTAAATCAGTGCAAAAACGTGAACAAAATATTCTGGAATTTAAAAACATTAAAGCTGTCACCAAATGTCTTCAAATCACACAACAAATTGCACAAATCTGCACATCAGGAGGAGGAGAAGAAGCTGTCTGGAAAACGGGAAGAAAACGAGCAGAGACGCGCCCTCACGCGCTTTCGCACGCGCTGACACGCTCCGGTGACACGCGCCGCCGTCCGGCCACCACGCGCCGCCGTCGTCCGCCGCCGGTCTTCACAGAAAATTCCGAAAAATGTAGATCAGGACGCCTAGGTTACGAATCTGCCGAGAAATCATGCAAATCTACCTCAGAACCGCGTAGATCTGACAGATAAACTCAAACGGCGTTCGCCGTTCTTTGCCGGAAACCGCCACGAAATCACACGAAAGTGTTACAGAACTGTCGGAAATCGCTCTAGGAACCTAGATCTGCTTTCAAATCACCGGAAATCACTCAACTCTAGCCCCAGAAAAGGAAAATACAACCAGAAATGGGTCGTCGGAATGGGTCGCCGGAGGAGACGAACGCAGACGACGTTCCAGTCCGCTGTCGCGCGACCTTCCCGCGCCGGCGTTCGCTCCCCTGCCTCTGGTCGTCCGGCGAAAGCCCTTCTCTCCCTGTTTTCTCTTTCTTTTCCGGTTTCTCTCCTTTCACTCGATTCTTTTCTGCCCGATAATCCTCTCCGTCTTTTCTCCACATAATGCCTCACAAGTCTTCTACATAATAGCCAAATGGGTCCCATGTGTTTCCTTCTTTGTCTTTTCTTTTGTTTTGTTAATTCACCCATTCACCCGTTGTTCCTTTCTCTTTCTTCACGTGGGTCTCTATTTTGATTTTCCTCCTCCTCACATGCTTCATAAATAAATGATGAACATTGATGGCCTTCTTTTGCATGATTTATTACTTCTTTTTCTCATTTTTCTTCTATTTTGGGTTTACTGCATGAAATAACAAAATATAATTAAATATAATTAAATACAAATATAATTTAATAAAAACCATATTAAATATTACCTAAAATACTATTAATAACTCTATAAAATATAGAGTTATCATGGTGTTTCTGTTTCTTGTCCTTTTTCTTTTTCCTACCCTATTTGCCCATTAGCTAAACAAACTTGCCAATTTTTTCCCATTAGTCAGGCTCTTACTCACTCCATTTTTTAGCTTGTCCACATGGATGTTTAGGATCCTTATCGAACTCCCACCCATGACAATGCACACTATTTTCTTACCATTATGGATGACTTTTCCCGTGCCACTTGGTTCATACGCAATTCAATGCCACTGTCCGTTGCATTCGCTTCAACAATGGCTCTGAATTCTTTTCTTTTGAGTGTCGTTCCTTCCTTTTCATAAAGAGCATTTCCCATGAGACCTCATGCGTTCACACTCCTCAACAAAATGGAGTTATCGAATGCAAACATTGGCACTTATTAGACATGGCCCGTGCTTTAATGTTCAAGCCCATATCCCCCCGCCATTTTGAGGGGAATGCCTTCTCACTACCACCTACCTTGTCAACTGACTTCCCTCCTCCTCTCTTCATGGTCTCAGTCCTTTTAAAAAATTATTTGGTAAACCTTATATCCTTCACCATCTTCATGTTTTTGGTTATCGTTGTTATGCAACCACTTTGGGCCCTCGAGATAGGTTTAGTCCTTATGCCCTTCCATGCATTTTCATAGGTTATCCTCCTTCTTAAAAAGGTTATTGTGTCTATGACCCTCAGTTTCACAAATTTTTCATTAGTCATGATGTTGTTTTTCAAGAAACTGTTTTTCCTTTTTCTTCTTCTTCTTTGGATAACCTGGCCCTCTCGTCACCTCTAATTGTGCCAAATCCTGACACGTACATTTCCTCCTCATCGCCTATGGATTTTCTTGAACTAGCTCCTTCAGGTACAATTCCCATTGCCCCGCCTCTCCCCTCCAACCTTTTGTTAGACACCCTTGATCTTGCATCGCCATCATCCCCCACCCCACCTCCCCAACCTACTAATATTACTATTGCTCATTTTACCAAGCCTATCGATCCTTCACTGCATTGATCTGGTCATCCTACTTGTCCTCTTATTTAGACTTCTAACTACATATGTCCCACACTACCTCTCTCTTCCCAAACCTTCATTTATTCGATATCTAACTATGTCTCCCTCCACCACTGCAACCCCCTTTACCAGCACTTCATAGCCTCCATTTCCACCATCACTGAACCCACCACGTACCATGAGGCTACCCAAGACACCAATTGGATTGCACCAATGGATGCTAAACTTACTGCCCTTCAAGCTAATCACACTTGGGATATTGTTCCTTTGCCCTGGGTTGTCGTCTTATTGGATGTAAATGAGTTTATAAGGTGAAGTATCATGCTGATAGCTCCATTGAACGTTACAAAGCCCGCTTGGTTGCCAAGGGCTATAATCAACGTGAGGGCATTGATTACTAGGATACTTTCTTTCCCACAGTCAAGCATGTCATTGTTCGGCTTATCATTACTATTGTTGTTGTCCATCATTGGTCTCTTTATCAAATGAATGTCTAGAATGCTTTTCTTCATGGTGATCTTTCGGAGGAGGCCTATATGGAGCTTCCCCTCGAATTTCAATATTAGGGGGAGCATCTTGTCTGTCAATTGCGGAAATCCTTCTATGGGTTGAAGCAAGCTTCTTAGCAATGGAATGCCATATTCACTGGTGCCCTGATTGCACATAGTTTCAGCCAATCTTACCATGATTACTCCTTGTTCACCAAGAGGAAAGATAGCACTTTTGTGGCTTTACTCATTTATGTTGACGATATCTTGATTATAAGAAATAGTCAAGCAGTCATTTCAGATCTCAAAAAATATTTGCATGGTACATTCTTCATGAAGGATCTTGGTCCCTTGAAGTTTTTCTTAGGGCTTGAAATCGCTCGATTTCTAGATGGTATTTCGTTAAGTCAGTGAAAGTATACATTGGAACTTATTTTTGAAGCAAGCTTAGCTAGTTCAAAGCCACCAATGATTCCCATGGAGTAGAATAAAAAATTTACAAGCCTTGAGTATGATGTTGGATCCAAAGAACAAATGAATGATCCTCCTCTTGACAATCCTTCAGTCTATCAGTGACTAGTTGGACGATTGATTTATCTCACACACATTAGGCCTGACATCACATTTTCAGTCTAATTTCTTAGCCAGTTCATGCATGATCCAAAACAATCTCACATGGAAGCTGCTCTGAAAGTGATAAGATATCTTAAGAGTTGCCCAAGTCTTGGTCTTATGTTCCCATCATCTTCACCATTTGAGTTGCGAGCATATTGCGACTCTAATTACAACACAAATCCCGTGACAAGAAGATCCACCATAGGCTTTTGTATAATGTTAGGAAACTCTTTGATTTCATGGCACTCCAAAAAACAACCCACTGTGTCTTTATCATTAGTCGAAGCAAAATACAGAACTATGCAACTTACCACCTGTGAAATAGTTTGGATCATTGGGTTACTCAAAGATTTTGGTTTTTACATGAAGTATCCATCATTACTCCATTATGACAATGAAGCCGCTGAGAAGATTGCAGCAAACCCTATATTTCATGAGCGCACAAAGCATATTGAAGTTGAATGTCATTATGTCAAAAAAAAACTTCAACAAGGAATTATTATGACACGACATGTACCAACCAAGGAGTAACCTACTGACCTACTCACTAAGGCACTCAACAGTAAGTAATATTGGCATCTTCTCTCCAAATCTTCAGCTTGAAGGAGAGTGTTAATAGATAATTGTCTCACCTAATACATTACCATATTAGTACCTATGATTAGGCAATATCATTTTAATTATTATAAATATTTAGTTTACTTTTCTTAGGCTAGATTATGTTTCTATAAATGTATAGCAAGCATTGTAAAGATTATCACATCAATAGAGAAATCCTTTATGCTCCCTCATAATTTCTTATTTTCTTATACTTTTGATGACGCTAGGATAAGGTTAGAGACTCACGGGAGCGCTTCTTTATAGTGCTCATGGGCTGCCTTCTTTTTCCTTTCGCTAAAGGTCTCGGGAACAGGCAACTGTTTGTAAGAGTCGCCGTTGTACCTAATATCACGTGCCTGCTCTGTCGACGATATATACAAAGAATTTATGGTTGTTTTGACTGAGCACAGTGATTCACGGACGGCGATAAATACATTTAGACTACCTCCTAGCTGCCGCAGAGCGAGAAAGCATCGGGGAGGGAAAGGATCCAAATCATCGACAGTGGCTGCAAGTCCAAGAGAGTTAAATATATTTTTTTTTAAAAAGGAAAAAGGAAAAGAAAGCCCTTTGAATAAGTGACTGCATGTCCAACATTCGACGTACGAGGCTACGCTCCATGCCCTTTGGATAAGGAAGACAACCCATTTAAATATGAAAAATAATTATAAAGTAATATTTAAATAATGTAAAACTTTATTTACATTATTTTTAGTAGTTAGCGTAGGTGATAAACTTTTTCTTGGTTAGACAAAAAGCAGCGCCGATATAACTTTACGAGCCTGCCTGTTGGGCTGGGAAGACAAATTTGAAATTGGGAAGGCCATCAGACAAATGACGTTCTGGGAGAAGGCTTTTGCTGCGGAGGCTTTAGGTGCCAAGTTAGACGGTTGGATCGATGAAACATTGCCAGAATTTGGCCAGAGAACAAGAAGAACAGTAGTGGAAAAAAAATCCTTATAAAGACGACATTTTATTGATTTAATTTAATTAGCTTTTACAATAGAATCACTAAAAATATATACGTAGTCGACCCTAATCAAAATTTAAATCAAAGTCTAGAGAATCTCATTGATTTGAGTTTGAAACAAAGTTCTGATGCAGGTGGTTATGGTTTACACTTTTTTCGAAATAATATCTCTTTCTCATGCATATATGCCTGTTAAAGAGTTGAGTATCATGGTTACGTGTGGTAACAAATCTTGTTGGCAAGGTTGGACTCATAAACTCATTGGGCGGAGCACTAACGATATCAGACCCATTTGTGTTGAGTTTGAACAAAGAGTTGATCATAGAAAGTAGTGAGTGAATTTGTTAGAAATGCATGATGTATATTCTATTTTATGTTATTTTGATGATTAACAAAAGCTAAATGTTTGCAAAATGTATCTTGCATATAGATTAATTGTGGCAAAAAGCAAATAAATATAAGGTCTTTATTTGTAATATTTGTTTGCAAAATGAATATAATATTTGATCTATTTTTTACATTTGGGAATAGATTTTTTATGCTTACATTCTTATAGGATGGTTATTTAGTTATGTTTAATGCAAAAATACCTTTATTTATGGGCCAAATAATTTGTATGCTAACTTGTCTACGTAGTAGAATAACTTGGGCTTTTGTACAAATTAAAGTGACCTGGCCTAAATTTATGAAGCCCAAAAAGAGTGTGAATAGTAAAACGGTATGTTTGACTCACTGTACACGGCTTCACAAGAAAACTCGGATTTTCACCTCTCACTTCTCCACACCGGATATTTAAGCTACCAGTGATCCTACAGAACTTCAACTAACATTCAACAAGTTACGAAACACAAGCACCTTCGATATTTAAGCTACACTGCCACTGTCTTGACAAACAGCTAGCTCCCTTGCCAATCGTCACACACCAAAAGATGTAGGTCGTGGTGGGATTGATGGTGATGCAGGTGAAGACCTTTTTCGGATTTTCAGGCACAGAGAATTGAGAATGTGTTGAAGACTGACGTGGCCGCCGTGCATCTAAGCAGAATTGAAAGTTTTCTGTCTATGAACATTCGTCTCTCCTGGTTGTTCCTTCCTATTCTTCTCTTGAGTGTGGCCTCATGTTGATGGCGAAGGCCAAAAACAGAAGCATGGCTACATTTTAGCAAACCTTTGCACCCTATAAACCCTGCAAATTCCATAAGGCTCTTGATCTTGAATCCTATGTCTCAAAACAGTCTCAATTTGT
Organism: Casuarina glauca; assembly: GCA_028551395.1. Taxonomy (NCBI): domain Eukaryota; kingdom Viridiplantae; phylum Streptophyta; class Magnoliopsida; order Fagales; family Casuarinaceae; genus Casuarina; species Casuarina glauca. The sequence goes on along the minus strand of CM052345.1, from coordinate 13,770,340 downwards.
TGTAGGTTCCCCATTTTTCCCGTCGATAGAAACTATATAATATAATAATATCCTTTCTGAATAGAGTCCAGGCGCTTATTAGAAGGGAGAAAATCCCGTTATGCAAGGACATCTGCACATCAACACAAGCCCAAAAACTCGTTCCTCTTTGACAAAGTCTTAGAAAATCCAGGCTCTTAACGTGATGGCAGGCCAGAGTTGGGGAACGAAAGAAAGGGTATGGATGAAAGGATGAAGAACAAAGAGTGCGCTATGGCATCCAAGACAGTGAGAGACTTAGCTGGGGAGACTTGCACAGGGACATTTTGACGCCGATATTCTGGGAGTTCAAGACTTTGATATTTACACGCTGCCACTCGTTTGCTTTTGATATTGGCCCATTTTAGATATTTTGGGCTTGAACGCCAACTTTTGAAATTTTTGATCTGTAAAGCACGCTCTGGGGACCTAGGTTTGTAAAACCATTTTGAGAGTTTTAGGCGTAAAAGACTATTTACAAGCACTTAGGCATAAAAGCTCCCTTATTAAGCATTTTAAAGAGGGCCACTAGATTGAACCTGCCATCGTAGGGTCACGTTGGACACCCTTTTCTGTGCTGGAACAGGTCTCTCTGTCTCTGGGCCTAACCTGGAATACGAACCTTTCTTGGGCTGGCTATTTCAGTAGAAAAGGACCACTTGCAACGCAAACCTACTCTACCGAGAGCCCATCCTGCTAATCAAGCCTTGACAAATTGATTCCAGGCAGTACAATGCAGAGGGCCGTACACAAATCAAAGTCTTGATAAAATGTTAGTCAGTTCCGTTCGTCTTCATGAATAAGCTACTATGGTTCAACATTCATAAACAAATGTTTGACCATATATTGTCTTCCATAAGACTAACTGCCTAACTTTTGTCAATGAAGTCTTTGATGGGGCATCTATCCTTGTTTTTGAGAAATATTGCTATAGTATTTTAATTGAGAATATTGCATTTTGATATAGCAATAATTCTTTATTATTTCCTATTAGGTTTTTGCTAACTATTTTCTATATGAAGCAAACCATCTTTTCATAATTAGTAATCTAAAAGTCTAGTAAGAGTTTCAACAATTCATCATAAGGAATTTGTCTTGAAATATAAATATGGTTTGAGATATTAAGAACTTTATCATATATACTGTATAGACTCTTTAATGACTAAATGCAAGAAAGCTTGAATTGCACATAAGTTTAGAGAAACAAGAATGTTTTCAATAGTACTCAAGGAGGATTGCATGAAATGCTGAAAGAAAGCTTGGACTTGGGTTTGATGGAGCTTTTGATATACAAGTCCTAGCCTAATATCAACACATGCGAGATGATCTTTTTCCCTTCTTGAGCATTTTCATTGGGCCTCGTCTATTTCAGCCTCCTAGTGCTCCAAAAGCGGTATATGACAAATCCATACAGAAATATTTTAGCTTTTTAGCTTTTTAGCTTTTTCTTTATCTGTATAGCGTTTTCTTGCTCTCTATGCCTTTATTTTTTTCTTAAACTTTTAATCCTTTTACTTTTTTGAACCATTTAAGAAGTTCCATCATTATGTCCATAAGATTTTCTACTTAAAATAAATTAAAGTAAATTGCACATAAGAAAAAAACAAATGTTGGCTTAATTCCTTATGTTGCTAGTTAGTTAATTCAAGTGATAAGTAGTAAGGTATGTAAGTTGGGTGTATGTGTTATTAAATAAATAAAACAAATGTTGTTTCTATTTTCTATGGAAAAAGGAAGAAAAGAATGTTGCTTCAAAGCTATCCTTAATGGGCCACTCTCGATTCCTTAGTCTACACTCTCATTCATCCTTCGAGTCATCGCCAACCATTGATGGGTCACCTCCTTTTAACTCCATTTACATTGAGGCCATTCCATACTCCCTTCGGCAGGACTCATCATTCAAACTGAAGCCTCTTTCAGACGGAACATCCCCCCAAACTCAGTAAGTCGCACCCTTTCATCTGACTTCCAAGTTCCCAAACTAAGACGTGGCTGTACCATTCCTCCTGTGAGTATACGCACACGTTAATCTCATCTGTCTCTGTTGAAGCTTCTATTGTTTTTCTTTTTCTTTATTGACATGTACACACATGTATGTCACATTGAAACGGTTCCTCATATGTTAACGAGTAGAATTCAAAAACTCTCGGAAGTGTCCCCATTCTCTTTCAATTTTCAAACTTTTTTTTTTGGATATTCCTTTGGAGATCTCAAGTGCAAGAAATTAAAAGATTGAAGGCGCATTGTTAAGTCCAAACAGAACAATAAGGAATGAAGTGATGACTAGTTTATTGCTAATAGTCTGGAAATCATGCATCTTCATCTTTTGCTCAGTCTAGCCTGTCACGTTTGAAAGATCTTTTTTTCTTTTTTTTCAAAGACTTTTCACTAAAGATTTTCACTTTTTGTTCACTCGCATAACAAATTTGACAGAATTTTCACTTTCGGCGCCATTAAACACGCCAAATTGACAAAAAAGTGTCCGATGAGCCAATTGTTCACATGTGGTCATATTATGTGTCTTCTTAAGTCAGCAATATAAAGACGCACATCATAGACACAGTTCAATGATAAGAAAAATTGCTTCTCCCAAAAATGAAGACTTGTTTCACTAAGAATGCCATTTTGCTTTGGGTTATAGTCAATTTTTTCCCATTAGCATGTGGTTATGGATGCACCAAAGAACAGAAGGAAGCTATCTTGCAAATCAAAAACTCCATAAATGGTTTAGCCTTCAAGAATTGGGACGGTAGGGATTGTTGCGAAGCGGAAGAAATTTGGTGTACTGTTGACGCTGGAAGAGTCGGCGGTATCTATTTATGGCGAATGGGGGCACCACCAAGCATCTGGTGTCCAAACGTCACCTTATTCACCTTCTTTGATGAGCTGGAGGAATTGATAATTTCTGGCGCACAAATACGAGGAGGGCTTGAACGTAAGAACCTTTACTTGATTTATCATATTTCGCCTTATGTTTTCTAACGTGAATTCTTGGTTAAATGTGTGGAAAGTTTTTTTAATTTTGACTTTTGTAGACCGTTGTATCTCAAATATTATGTTCTGAAATAGTTAATATACTTGGTTATTCAATTTTAAATACATTATAGAATTTAAACCTTCTCCAATTATGTAATAATTGAAACTTTATTATAGACAAGGTGGCTTTAACTATCAATTCTGTTATTTCTTGTTTTACTTTATGTAGTAAAGAATCTAAACTTCTTCTATTTGGAAAATTCAAACTAATAGGCTAAATTTCTTAGAAGAAAATATTTTTTTGCATGTCCCTCTTGCTACTTTTAATTCTATTTTGTATAATATATAGTGTAAATCATTATTCAAATAACTTGTTAAATTTATTTTGTTGCAGCTTTTTGTGAACTAAAGAAATTAAAATATCTAAATCTTTTGGACCTTCGTAATAATACATTGGAAGGGAACATTCCTCATTGTCTTGGGATGTTTGAAAAACTTCGTGAAGTTTGTTTAGCAAGTAATCGCCTTACAGGTAATGTGCCTTCATCCATATTCTCTAACCGTAGCAAAATTATAGTATTTGATGCTTCAATCAATCAATTGGAAGGGGTCTTGTCATTTTCTATGTTTGCCAATGCTTCAAGTCTTTATTACCTTTTCCTATCAAACAATAAAAATTTGGAAGTTGAAACTGAGTCATCCTTATGGGCCCCATCATTTCAACTTGACACTCTTGACTTGGCGCATTGCAACCTCAACCAGAAGTATGGTCACAATCTCCCAAGCTTCATCTACACCCAAAGTTTCTTGTTTAGGTTAGACTTATCTTACAACTCAATAGGGGTAAGTTTACCTTGTTAGTTGCTATTTAACACCAATATCACTTATTTATTCTTGGATAGCAACAAAATAAGCGGCTCTTTTCTCAATTGCACTCCTAATCGAATTTCAACACTTCGAATATTGGCCATGTCTGATAATAACATCACAGGTCCACTTCTTAAAAAAATTGGAAATATTCTTTCATGGGTATGTTATCTTGACATGTCCTCAAATGCATTACAAGGTACCATTCCTTGGTCCTTTGGCAATCTTTCTTTAGAGATGGTAGACTTTTCTAATAACATGCTCTCGAGGACAATACCACAAACTTTGACTAAAGGAGGCATCCCACTAGAGTATCTAAACCTATCAAACAATAAATTGAGAGGAGAAATGCTTCAAAGGGATTCCAACATGACAGAGTTAGAGTGCTTAAAACTCAAAGGAAATTACTTTGACGGAATCATCTCATCCACAATCTTAAATAGTCCAAAATTAGTAGTTTTAGATATTCAAAATAATCAATTGTCAGGAACCATTCCTAAGTGGTTGTATGATTGTACTAGCTTAAAGGTAGTTATTTTAAGTGGAAATCATTTGGAAGGTCACATGCTACAAGAAATGTGTCAAATGAAGAATGTTCAAATTTTTAGTATCTCCAATAATCACATTTCAGGAAATATTCCTTCCTGTCTTGATAATGTTAAATCTTGGAAAGAGCCTTCTAAATCTATTGATTCAAAATATGACATCTTTCATCGTCACCCACGTTTTAGCTTAGCTTTTGAACATATAATTCCATCATTTGTTGTAAGAATGTCCTTACAAGTGAAAAAAAAGGGAAATTACTTTTGAAGGTATTCCACTCTCATTAATGACTGCTATTGACTTGTCATCAAATCAATTGACAAGTTCCATTCTTTTTGAAATAGGAAAATTATCACAACTTTTGTATTTAAACTTGTCAATTAACATTCTAATAGGTCCCATTCCAAGTTCTTTTGGAACTTGGTAAGTGTGGAAAGCTTGGGCCTTTCTCACAATAAGCTGAGTGGGAAAATACCAAATGAGTTGGTTGGGTTGAGTTTTCTAGCTATATTTAGCATTGCCTACAACAATCTTTTTGGAAGAATTCCCTTTGAAGGACAATTCTTAACCTTTGAGATGCAATGTTTCGATGACAATCCAAAACTTTGTGGAAATCCTTTACCAAGAAATTGTTTGACAACAATTAGACTCAAATCAGAAGACAAAGGCCAAAGTAATGATGAAAAGGAAGAGACTAGAACAATTGATGATCCTATCTTCTATGCTTTTGTTGCCATCTCTTATGTGATTGGATTTTGGGTTTTTTGGAGAATTCTTATTATTAATAAGAATTGGAGGCAGATTTACTTTAAAATCATAGACAAATATATAGATAGATTATTGTTTTGAAATATATTCTTAGCCTTAGCATTCCCCATCCAAAATTTCAATTGAAAGTAAAGTTTGTTTCTACTAGTTGTATTTTTGCTGGTCTTGTTTTGCTATTGGGTTTAAGTTTTTTTTTTTCTTGTTCTTCTATTATTGAAAAGAGTATGCAATTTACTTAGAATAAAGAAATGGATGTAAAAGATAAACTTCCTAATTGAGTAAAGCAGGAGGAACTTTTCAAATGTGAATTGCTAGGATCACATACAAAATGCCAATGCACCAAATTTTGTTCCGACTTGATATTGCCGCCAAAACTTGCCTTTTTCTCCATATGTTGGTAAAAAATTCCAAATCTAAAAGGTTGAAATTGTGGAAAAACATTTTTGGCAACTAATTTGAGATTCTCAAGTACATGATGATTATGAATTTGCCTTTCTATGATTGATTTGGCTGCCAAACTTAGTGCAGTACCCTTGATGTTGAAACAGTTTCTTTCATTTATAGAATTCAATCTTTGGTACTTGAGATGATGGGAGACTGGAGCTCCCTTCGACTTTAGCAAATTGGGTGGGATGGGATTGTTGTGGTGCTACTGGAATTATGTGTCAGCGTTAAGACTTGATGGTATTTATTTGGTTTTTGTTGGGCAACATTGTGCACATGATACTTTGGATTTTTTTCATTATATTTTGAGAGTTTCTATTTTAGTATGTTTAGTTGTATATATATTAAATGGTAATTATTAATATAAGAGTATAATTTATATTAAATTTTAATATTGTATTGTACATTATAGTTAATTTATATTAAATGGTAATTCGTTCTTAACGTTTATGTTGTAAAAGACTTAATTCCTTCCTTTAAAATCAATTATTAAGAAAATGATATTCTTAAATATACAAAAACACATATAAGATAAAGAGCTTTAGGTCTTTAATTATCCCTTTGGATCCTTTACAACTCTCTTTCTAATGGAAGATGAAGAATGATAATATTTGAAATCTATTGGTTGATTAATCTGAAATTTTCTGACAAATTCCAAGATCAAGTATTTTTTGTTATTTTTTTCTTGTAAACATCTTCCTAGTTTGTAGATTTTACCAAAGCCAAATCAAGTCTCTTTGTATAAGAATTCCTAATGAGTTTCATTTTTGCCCTGTCTCATCTTAAGGCATTTACAAACAAATCTAAATGCTACTTGGATCAATTGAAGAATTCTATCTATAATCAATATACACATAATAATTCTATAGTATGTATTTCCGAGCAATACATCCAAAGTTTGCCAACAACTTAACTAGACGTTGTTTTCAAGGCAAACCAAAAATTAGTTTGTATCTCATTATGTTAAAGTAAGAGCATCATTTGCAAAAAAATCAATTAAAACTACTATCCTCTTTCCTTTAATTAGGACGAAGTTTTAGGAGAAACACTCATACAAGCCTCTTTCACAATGCACCATACTTTGTTTTGTCCTAATGTTGCAGCCAAAGAACTTGCTTTTATCCCACCATATGTCAGTTCGAAATCCGAATGTGGTACTTGAAAGAGATTCACTACACATTCTACACACCATGTTTATCTGATCAATTAGCAAGTGCCTTAACGTGAAGTAACCGATGGAGTTTCATAGAGACTCGTATCAAGGAAGCACCATGTTGGCACTGGTGAATTTGGATTGCTTAAGGCATCTTCTTGCAAAATATCCCTTATCCTAGGCAGTATACTATAGGCCAAGTTTCCAAGAACACGAGAATGCCCTGCATCCTGCAAGAATGAAAAAGAAAATTACCACTTATTTCTACCAAAATATCTTTCTGCAGTGATGTATAGGTTAGTCCTAGTAAAACAGTTTGATGAAGACAAATATTTGAAAATGTCAAAGAATGAACTAAACAGCTGTAACGAAAGGCAATGTAAATTTAAGGACCATTATGATAACAAACAATATGTAAGTTCCCATAAGTACATACTAGAGAAATCATTCTTATATGGCAAAACTAAATATCTTGGCAAAGAAGAAAAGAAGCTAAAAAATGTGGATATGTAAAGATGTATGGACAAAGTTGGCAAAATGAACATAAATACTTGATAACTCACCTTGTCATACTGAATTTTTGTAACACCAAGAAACGTGTAAGGAAGGTTTGGATATATTGTCTTAAGTCGATTTAGGAAGGCTTCTGCATGGCCTAACAATGACTCCATCCTTTCCATCTTTGACATTGGATCATTTATGAACGACCATGATATTTGAACTAGGGATTTACGACTATCTTGTTCTATAAGTTTTACTTTACATGCAAATATAGCAGTTTCAAGCTTGATAATGACCTCAAGAGTACTATGTTTAGATTTGAAATTCAGGGAATTGACTATATCCTATTGCGAGCTCGATTTTGCAAACAAGGCCTTGTACAATTCTTCACGGAGCCTTGCCTTCCTAGACTGAATATGTAAATTGATACGTAGTCAATAAATTACAACTTTGCAATGAGGATTAAGAATTACAAAATTTAATTTGTGAGTCTAATCATAACAACAATCTTCAAAATGATGTTCAAGCATACAAACCTTGTCCCCATTTTGCAGTGTTGAGCACCAATGGGAATTTTCGTAATTCAACTTTTGGCATTTCAAGAAAGATTTTCTCATAAGAATTCTAAAAGGTTGAGTAATGAAGCACTTCTCATAGAAAAATTTTAATTACCTTGGGAAGGGCATCCCCAATAATAGATGGAATATGCATTTCAAGCAAAACGCTTTTGTTGATTGATTTTGCAGCCTTGATACGTTATGTACCAGTCTTCCACGATGAAGCAGTTTCTTCCTTTCGATGTCAGAAACCCTAATCTTTGGCACTTGAGGTGACGGAAGCCACCATCTCTTGCTTTGACTTTCACTAGTATTCCTTCCTTCTGCCCGACTATCCCCTTTTGCGTACCAAAACTCAATATTCACCATTGACCAGTCTTCCACGATGAAGCAGTTTCTTCCTTTCGATGTCAGAAAGCCCCATCTTTGGTACTTGAGGTGATGGAAGCCACCATCTCTTGCTTGACTTTCACTAGTATTCCTTCCTTCTGCCCGACTATCCCCTTTTGCGTACCAAAACTCAATACTTACCATCGAATCATTTGTATCTTGACAAATGAAAAATCAACAGTATTAACATTATTACAGATATAGATAAAAACATCCTATCAATTTTGATGGGAATAAAGAGATCTCCTTCAATAAGCATAGAATCTTAACTTTTGAAGTGCTGGTAGATTCATTTGGATGTCAACATGGGCTTTTGGCTTCATTGTTTGCATAGATATATTTTGAATGCAAAATTAGGATTAATACTTCCATTGTTACAGATCCAAGTAAAATAGTATATACCTCTAAGGTCTGGCCATTTGCACCATTTTGCTTGGTAGGAACTAAGTCAACCAATGTAGTTGGTAGGGAAGAGTAACCAATCCATTTCTCTTCGCCATTTACTCTTCCTTTGTTGATACAGTGGTTCCAATTTCCACAACTCTCCAAAAACTATTGCTAAAAGTCCAATTTATTGTTCACTATATTGTTAAAAATATACAATGTTTCTCATAGGCATACAATGAATAGACAAGAAGTTTACTAAGGATGGACCACGATTTTATAAATACCACTGCGGAGAGACAAAATTTTACAAGCTGCTTTGAAAAGCCCGAGTTTGTCTATGAAAGAATACATATTCTCAATACAAATTTTAAGTCTTAGACCAAAAATTGTTGTGGTATTCTAACAAATCCTTTATTTACTAGAAACTCAAAAATAAATTTCCTCTGACCAGTACAGTCAACTGAAAAGTACATAAATAGAAAACACCAATTTCATTGTTTTCAAAAGTTGAAATATTATATCCTGCTAATTCCATGTCAATACCCTCATATGTTTAGGGTTCTAATTTTATGGTTTCACACTGGATATGACATGGTAAAAAGAAGTATCAAAAACAAGATTAGGTAAGAAGCCGATGAAATTAATTCTTTCAACTAAGTAAATGGATATATTGCATACCTGCTAGATTTGTAATTCCATTTGACAATGCTAAAGCAGTGCTTACGCCTTTGCGCCCTCCTGTTACATCTTCACCCAACAATAACTTCGCAAATTTCTCTTTCATTGCCTCTGTTAACGGACATGTGTCACGCACGTGTCACGCCTGGCGCCACGTCAGCAGGTTAGCGCAAACCCTAGCGGAACCGGGCGACCCGACATGAACGCGCGACCCACTTCGTGACCCGGTTCCGCCCGCGCTTGCGTTCGTCGCCCTCCTCCAAAGTTCTCTCCAACGCCGCTGAGAGATTTCTTTCCATATTTATTATGATTTGTTTGTAAATGTGATTTGATTTTGTAAATCATGAATCGTATATAGGTTCTATAATTACTCTGTAAAGAATTATCGGGAAATCAATCAAATTGAAACCTTCTCACATCTAGGGTTCTTCGTGTTCTTCATAACCCGTGTCTGTTCATCTTCTCCTCCGCCGGAATCGAAATTCCGGCCATTCAATCGTGTCTCATTCTGTCTTACAGCCTCCACATCGGAAAACTGAATGGCATAAGCATGTTTCTCTTTCACATAAAAATGTTAGGGGCTTTCTGAGGGCTCCCATTCATCGAAACTCTGTTTGTCCTTCTTCCCTGTCAACCACTTTGAAGAAAATGATCCAAAAGCATCTTTGCTGGAAGAACAGCTTGAGCCATGATCCTGCAAGGAGTCAGTTACACATTCATCCCCTCTGCTCATTCTGCTTTCATTTTCATAAGATTGATTATTGAGAATACAACCCTCAAGACCATTGTATGTCATTATTCCTGAAAGAATCCATAACAGCTTTATTCTGTCAGAGCTCAAACTGAACATGCAGAAGTTGTTTCAGTTTACCAAACGATAGAGACCAAATATAGTAGGGGCAAGTTGATTTAACAATATTGACAGCTTTGAACTGAAGAAACAAATACTGTTCATTCTTAGTATATAAATAATGCTCATGCAATAAACAAGCAAACTACCAGGAGAAAAAAAGAGAGATAGAGAGAAACAGAAATGACATGCAAGTTGTGAACCACAAACATGGCAATGAAAACACTTAAACATGTATATCCACTCCACAGGAAAAATGATAGAGGCTTCCTGGTACAACTACAGGCGGAATGCTGTATGAACCATTCCCCGCATAGAAATTTTACCTGCCTTAGTGAAGGAATTCAACTGAAAAATTGTGGTACGCCTTGCTGTTAAATGGCATGGACACAACAGAATCAAACAATGAGATTTGAAGGACTTAGATCACTTTCCTTCATTACGACAAGTAAGAATACTTAAGTATTTAAAAGGTCGTTCTAGATCAAAATGAATAACTACTGGAAGTTTTAGATAATTTCCCTTTCAAAGATATTTGGTTTTTGGAGATTAAATTAATATTATGAAATAAAATAGTATCAATAAGTAAGGCAGTACGGCTTTCGTTTAGATATTTATGTTCTCAGGACAACGCACAACTACATGTTTGTAGGAATAAGATATTAATTAAATTCTGTGAGAAAAGATAAAGGTATGCAATTGTGTGACAATACTGTCCACAAAAATATGCACTACCCCCACGAGGTTCATAGCAGAAAGTGAAGCAGGTTTGCACCTAAGAAAAGTTTACTTTCTGGGAGTTATAACTCAAAGCTGTCACAAAATAAATGAAAGCACATGCAATTGCAAGTTCAATTTTTTCACTTTTCCTCTATATTTTCATAATTATCCCAAAACTTCAGAGAATCATATAACGAATGTTAAATTCAGAGGCTTTAATCCTTTCTCAAGTCTCATGTCATCCAAGAAAATACATAAAAGTCAATAAATAAAAACAACATAAGGAGTCTCACTTCGTAGATAATTTGGAGAGAGATGGTTTTTAGCAGCAGACAGTATTGTCCACGTCTTAAAACATGGTCCAAACTATTATGATCCAAACTCATTTAAACAAGAAGCAACTTTTCGTCACCCAGTGACCAGAACTAACAACTTCCATCTAGCAACACTAGTGGTATGTATTAATAATAAGAAACTTTTTATGAAGATTTTTTTTTTTTTTAAATCATGACAAAAGGATCAAAAACTAGAGACCTAACTTATAGCCCCAAAAAACTAAGGATGTTCTCGTAAGTGCATAAGACTATTCTTTTTACTTCTTTTTTAATTTTTTTTTCTCCCCTATAACAGTAAAACATAAAGACAACTTCCATAACATGAAGGGTTGACTAGAAAACATATAAACCCAAGAGGGACCTTCCAAGAAACCATCACAGAAAGGACTCTTGGTTCGTTTCATCTCCAGAACGTTGCTGCACTTCATTGTAAATACGGAACAGCACCAGAAAAGTGACAAGAAGTTGGATTAATTTTCCAGGAAAAAGTCACCCAGACTATGACTTTCGTGGCCCCACCCATTGGCTTCATCTTCTTGTTCGGTGCAGCGGTTGATTTATTTTACAAATAACATCTTAAGCGTCCACAAAATTCAGTCAAACAAGGAGTGAGGGGCTACGCAATTTCTGCAGGCTGAGTCACAGACTTTGATAATCACCCACATTAACTTATGGCAAACAAATAGGAGGAGGGCTTGAATGTAAGAACCATTAATTTGATTTATCATATTTTGCTTTATGTTTTTCAACATAAATTCTTGATTGACTATGTGGAAAGTTTTCTAACTTTGACCATATTTCTTCTTGCGTTTTGAATATCATGTTCTGAAATAGTTAATATACTTGTTTATCTAATTTTGACTACATTATAAATTTAAACCTACTTAAGACATGCTATAACTGAAACTCATTATAGATGAGGTGGGTTTTTTTTGGTCTATTGTTGATTCTTTCACTCGTAGTACTATGATATACTAAACATATAAAATGCTTTTAAGTGATTAACCTTTAATTTTGTTATTTCTTGATCTTACTTTCTATAATAAAGAACCTAAAATTTTATTTTTAAAATTTAAACCCAATGGACTAAATTTTCTAGAAGAAATATTTATTAGCTTGTTGCACTTGCCATTTTTAATTCTATTTCTATTCCTTATATGCATATAATGTACACTCATATTACACTAATCAATTAAGCTTTTTTGTTTTAGCTTTTTGCGAACTAAATAAGTGAAAACGTCTAATGCTCTTGGATCTTGGTAACAACAAACTGGAAGCCATTATTCCTCCTTGTCTTGGGATTGTTGAAAATCTTGAAGAAATTGTTTTGTCAAGTAATCACCTTAATGGTAAGGTTCCTTCATCCATATTCTCTAACCACAGCAAAATTATTAGGGTGTTTGATATTTTGGACAATTAGTTTGAAAAAGGTTTTGTCATTTTCTATATTTGCTAGTCTTAGTAGTCTTAATCTCTCAAACAATGACCATTTGGAAGTTAAAATTGAGTCATCCTCATGGATTCCATCATTTCAACTACACACTTTAGGCTTAGCATACTACAACCTCAACCAAGTATGGTTACATTTTCCCAAGCTTCATCTCCAACCAAATTTCCTTGTTCTTGTTAGACCTATATTACAACTCAATTGAGGTAATTGTTCAACAACAATCATACTTGAACCAAAATTCAAAGGCCAAATTTAGGATGGAAAGGAAGAGAACAAAACAATTGATAGGTCTCTCTTCTATGCCTTTGTTGCCATCTCTTATGTGTTTGGATTTTAGGTAATCTTGCAAATTCTTATTATTATTAATAATTGGAGAGAGATTTATTTTAGAACCATAGACAAATATATAGATAGATCATTGTTTTTTAATATTTTCTTAGCATTAGTGAACTCGATCCAACTTCAAGTTGAAAGTAATGGTTGTTTCAATCAATTGTATTTATGATGGTCTTATTTTATTAATGGGGTTGGGGCTTCTTTTCTCTTGTTTTTATTGTTGAAAAGAGTATGAAAGTTTACTTGGAATAAAGAATTGGATGTAAAAGCATATGCTTTTGAGATTGGAGTAATAAGCAAGAGGAACTTTTCAAACATGAATTGATAGGATCACAAACATGACACCAATGCACCAAATTCTGTTTTGACCTTATAAACTTTGTTCTAACCTGACATTGTTTTCAAAACTTGGTTTCTTTCTCAACACATTTGTAAAAGTTCCAAATACAAAATGTTGAAATTGTGTCAAAACATTTTTGTCCTATTGATATGGGAGTCTTGAATATTGGATGACAATGAATTTGGTTTTCCACTCATTAGAATCCATTGTTTGGTACTTGGTGCTCTCTTCAACATTAGCAAACTAGGTTGGATGGGATTGTGGTGGTGCTAGTAAAATTATGTGTTAGTGTTAAGACTTATTTGGCTATTGTCAAGCAACAACATGCACATGATACTTTGAACATTTTTCATTAAGATTATAGGATTTTTGTATTACTATATTTAGAGGTATATATTTTTAATGGTATTGTTTTTAAACATTAATATTTAATAATCTATTTTTATATCTATTTTTAAACACAATATAAGGGTATAACTTATATTAAATTTTAATATTATATTGTACATAATCTTGATAATTTATCTTTTGACATTAACTTTCATGTAATTTATTCTTATCTGAATATGAAAAGTTGGTAATTCACTCTAAATATTTATGCTAGAAAAGACTTAATTATTTCCTTTAAAATGAGTTATTAAGAAAATGATAACCTTATATATGCAAAAAGACTTCTAATAAATATTGATAAAACAAAAAATTATCATCTAACATACTTCACATGGACTAGGCTATGAATAAGATCTAACATTTAATAGAGTGCTATTTTTAAATTAAGCTGCATTATGCTATGAAGTGGGTGGTGGAATTTCAGGCCAATCAAAACTTAAAGAAGATAGGAATTTCATTGCCGGTATTAAACAAAAAAAAAAGAGACAAATTTACTGGGTCTTTTGCTATTAATGTTTTTGTCCTTGTTTATGAACTTGATAAAAGGTTGGTCAATCCTGAATTTGTATAGAAATTTTGAAAGATTGATTATTTTCATTTTGACATAAATTATGTTCTTAGTAAAATTAGAAATCTATATTTATTGGTCGGAACCTGAAAACAAGAGGAAAATTGAAGTGGCGTCCTTTTTTTTTCTCCTTCAATGTTTTGGGTTATGTTAGGCCAAAGTTTGTTTTACCTTAAGAATAACATTGTTGTTTTCTTACAAATTGCAAAAATCAATATTTCAAATTTGGAGGTCAAATTAGAATTTGACCCACGTGTCGTGTCATGTCATTTCACTGATTCAAGGAGGAGATGACATGGCATTTTGACAACCGGTTTTGGCGCAATAACTACAAGCAAGCCGTGCACTTCTGCCACCTCCGCCGTGTGAGTTAATAGACGAAGGTGATCCAGAAATTTGCAAAGATGACGGAGATTAGCCAGCTGTGCGAGCTAAACTTCCAAAGATAGTCAATACAATCCTCTTATATTCTCAAAATGTTTCTTTTATACAAGGGCTGAGGCAGGGATAATGAATCATAATCGCATGTGAACAGGCCCTCATTTACAGCGTATCTGAGAGGCTTTGGGTTTTCTTTTCTTTTCTTTATTGGGTTGACACATTATTGGCCCACATTCGGAAGAGAAATATCCAACTCATTCGTTGGGTTCTCTCACACATTTTCACCTCTCCTTGTCTCTATCGAAAATATCCATATGAGAGCTTGTCTCCGTCGAAAATTTTCTAAAGATAGTCAATCCAATCCTGTAATAATCTCAAAATGTTTCTTCTTGGACGTTTTTGGTTTCTTTCAAAACTTCACCACCATTGTCTTCAAATGCCCAACACTTCAGGTGATTCCAAAGTTCCAAACAAACTCTATAAAACATTGATGGGAAAAATGACATATAAAGTTTCCCACTTTGATTGAACCTATAAGGAAATACTAAAACACCAATAATGCATTTGAATCAAAAGTAAAAGATGCAAACATCACGATCAACACAAGAGAATTTTTACATGGAAAACTCCTCCAATGTGAAGGATAAAAACCACGGGACCGATCATAGAATCTACCCAAATTTTCACTATATAAATCGTTAGATTTACAATCCAATCAAGTCCTTAACAATAGCAATAGGACAAAGATTTATTGATTGAAATATAATAGAATCATCAATTGATAGTGAAGAACAAGTTGTAAACATCAACTTAACCAAGAAAAGTTGAAAAAATATCACCCTAATTTTTGACCAAGATCTACTGATTTAAAAGAGCTCCAAATGACGATCCAACCATTTGTTGGAAAATAAAGGTTTTGTTGTAACAAAATGTATTTATGAATATATTTCTTGAAATATGTTTTTCATAAGTGCAAAAGAAAATCATAGGAAGTAAAAGGTGTACAAGTTATAATATCAATTAATGATATTATAAAGTAATCGGGTTCCTACATTTCTTGATATGATGTTACTATATAGTGCTCTTAAGAAATGATTTATTTACTTTCATTATATAATGTCTTGAGAACAAGGCTTACTAAATTGAAGTTAAATATGTCATACATTATGATTAAGAAAAAATGATACCTGCTCTTGCTTGGATGAAGGTATAAAGTATTTGGTTCTATTGTTGGAACAAAATTTAGTTCTATCAATAACTTATATTATATCATTCCTGGCCTGATATTGTTCTCAGCCTGATATTGTTCTCGGCGTGATTTTGTTCTCGGCCCGTCTCATGGCCTTATGGTCCACTTATCTATCCATCAGATAAGTGAGCCCAGCTTGTGATGAAACTCACCGTTTCACTTAGACACCATCTCACGTATTTGAACCCAGTGCCCTAAGAGCATATGATCGATGACTGAAGAAATGAGAGAGATAGAGAGAAATGGAGGAATGGCGCCACTGGTGACCGAATCCTCATCGGGAGGATTTCTAAAGAGACCAATGTCAGAACGGTCTGATCTGAGCTGAGAAGAAGACGTGAAGTTGAGTTGAAGGCTGATTTACTATTCTAACGGGAAGAAATTCATTATTGAGGTTTGAAAGTCCGAAACCTTAGCTCTAATTTTCCTAGGTAAGAAGAGCTAATCTATGGAGAAGAGTTTCACACATACGATTATTTGAAGTTCTCCTTGAGTGAAGAATCGACCATTGAGCTCATCTTTTGATTATTCAATCTCATACACTTTCGGTGAAGTACAAGCTTATGATGATATTGTGATTAAATAGTTATTCATTCGTATATATCATCGATTGTATCTTGTATAACTCTGTTTATGTGTTGATTTCATTAAAATTATTTATTGTACATAAACATTGAAAGGAATCCGAAACTTTAATTTATTTCAATTTAGGGTTTTCATGCTAGGAGCTTAGAGTTATTATATTTACATCAAAATAGCTCCTTTAGGTTACAAAATCCCACAACTTGTTATATTATTTGGGATTTGTAATTGATTTATGATCTTTTGATCATATTGTGTAACATTGTACAAGAATTCCTTGAAAGGAAATTGTTTGAGTTAGGGAGAACGTTTTCTCTTAATTCGGTTGGGTAAAGGAGACTTCAATCAGTTTAATTGAAGGAGAAGAGGATGGACGTAGGACTCAAGGTTTGAGTGCCAAACCACCATGGTAAATTTGGTGTTAGTCTCTTTGCTTACTATTGATCTAACCATCTTATAATATTTGCTGCTCCTTATTCTATCAATTATTTGTTGTTAACTTATAAGAATATTTGATACATATAAGTGTGACAATATTCTAGATAACGTGTTGTTTAACTTGGAAGTAAAGCATCATATGTTTGACATTTTTTTAATTTATATTGATATTATTTGTGTGACTTGTCTAGCAAATTGAATTAAGCATTTGTTAAAATAATAGTTTTAAATTGCTGGTTATAACAATTCAACCCCCCTTCTTGTTAAGCCATAAAACCCAACACCATTCACAATGAAGAACACCCAATTCCAAACCTACTGACAAGAAATCAGCTCAATCGGACAACGGATCAACCTTAATCAAATCAAAAGTTTGATTAACTGCTACGTAAGGCTTCTAATTCCTGTGAAATTATGCTTTTTTTCTTTTCTCTCTCGTTTTTCTTTTGACAGCCACACCATTAAAAAAAGCTATATTTTTCCTTCTAAACCTTAGGGCCACATTACCCTAATAGAACCCAATAATAAGTCCCCAATATAGGTTGGACCAACCCAACAATTCACCCCCTCTAGCCCAAATGAGGGAAATTCCATATGTCCATTTCTCAAGCAAAATCCAAGCCGGCCACATGCTGACAAAACTCAAACTTTTCTCACCATAGTGCTTTTGTCACCATATCATAACCATTATCCTTAGTATGTCCCTTTTCAAGTGCAACCTCTTTGGTTTCCATGATATCTCATATCCAATGATACCTTACATCAATGTGCTTTGATCTTTGATGAAAAGTAGAGTTCTTAGCAAGACGTATAGTACTTTGACTATCACAAAATAACACATACTTTTCTTGCACAAAACCAAGTTCTTTTATGAATTCTTTCATCCAAAGCAACTCTTTATATGCTTCTGTTGCTGTAATAAATTCTACTTCCGTTGTAGATAGAGCAATACATTTTTGTAATCTTGATTGCCATGCCACATCTCCCCTTGAAAACTTAATCAAGTAGCTTGAAGTAGATCTTCTATTATCAATATCTCTTGTCATGTCAGAATTTGTATATCCCATAAGAATAGGCTTTTCACTCCCAAATGAAAGTTTCAAACTAGAAGTGCCTCGAAGATACCTTAAGATCCATTTCGCTGCATTCTAATATTCTCTTCCAAGATTAGAATTGAATCTGCTAACTACTCCAACTGCATGAGCTATATCTAGCCTTGTAAAAATCATTGCATACATTAAACAAGCAACAGCCAAAGCATAAGGAATTCTTTTCATATCTTTTTTATCTTCCTCATCTGTAGGACATTATTTCTTACTAAGCTTAAAGTGTGTAGTAAGAGATGTGCTCACCACTTTAGCTTTATCTATACAAAACCTTTGAAGCACTTTCTTGATGTACTCCTCTTGAGACAACCATAATTTCTTGACTTTTCTATCATGACTAACTCTCATACCAAGAATTTGCTTCACTGAGCCTAAGTTTTTCATTGAGAATGACTTACTTAACTCATGCTTTAACTTTTTAATTCTTGCGGCATTCTTATCAACTATAAGCATGTCATCTACATAAAGTAGTAGATGATAAAATTATCATCTGAGAACTTTTGCATAAATACACAATGATCATAATTTGTCTTCTTGTAGGCTTACTCCCCCATAAAAGACTTAAATTTTCAGTACCATTGTCTTGGTGCCTATTTTAAGCCATATAAACTTTTCTTCAGCTTACAAACATAGTTCTCTTTACCTTTTTCTTTAAAACGCTATGGCTGCTCCATATAAATTTCTTCATTTGAGTCACTATAAAGGAAAGTAGTCTTTACATCTATTTGCTCAATTTCAAGATCAAGACTAGCAGCTAATCCCAAAACTACTCGAATTTAGGACATTTTCACAATAGGTGAGAAAATCTCATCATAATCAATTCCTTTTTTTGACTGAAACCTTTAACAACTAGTTTGGCTTTGTATCGAGATTGTGAAGAATTTTCATCATTCTTCAATCTATAAATCCAACGATTCTTCAAAGCTTTCTTGCCTTTAGACAATGTCACAAACTCAAATGTTTGATTATCATGCAAAGATTTCAACTTATCTTGCATTACATCAACCCATTTTTTCTTATTCACATCATTTGTTGCTTCTTCAAAGCTCTCAGGCTCACTTGCATCAGTCAACAATACATACTTCTCAGTAAAGTATCTAGAGAATGGATGTGATCTCTAGTAGACATCCTCAATGGTGGAACTGAAGATGGATCTTGCTGAACAACAACAACATTATCTGTCTGAGTGTCACTATTATCTACACCTTGTTGGTCTTTATGAATTTGATCTTGAACATCATGTTGAATATCACTTTCAACTTGTTCTAACAACTATCTCTATAGATTAGTTGAAAAATTTAGATCAATATCAATACCAATCTTAGAACCTTGTGACATATTCTTCTCATTTTGGCCAATATCTGTCATATTTTGATTTCCAAAAAATACAACATCATGACTCCTTACAATTTTCTTCATAGTTAGATCATAACACCTAAAGCCAAATTCATCATAACCATAACCAAGAAATATACATTCTCATATCTTGACATCTAACTTAAACCTCTCATCCTTTGGAATATAAACAAATGCTTTGCAACCAAATACTCTTAAATAATTATAGGAAACATCCTTGCCAAACCAAACTCTATCTGTCATATCACCATCTAAAGCAACAGTTGAAGTTAAATTGATAACATGAGCTGCTGTAAGTAATATCTTACCCCAAAATGTCTTTGACAGGTTAGCATTTGAAATCATACATCTGACTCTTTCAACCAATGTCTTGTTCATTTTTTTTGTTATACCATTCAATTGAAGTGTTTTTGGAGGTGTCTTCTGATGTCAAATACCATGTTACCTACAATACTCATCAAATGGTCCAATGTACTCACCACCATTGTTTGATCCAATGCATTTCAACTTCTTTCCAATTTGTCTCCTACTGAAACTTGAAACTACTTGAATACATCTAGCACTTGATATTTTGACGTCAAAACATAAACTTAAAGCTTTTTTGAGTAGTCATCAATGAAGGTCACAAAGTAGGATGCTCCACCAAGCATCCTTAGGTTAATTGGGCCACAAACATTCAAGTGTACTAACTCCAAGAAATATGATTTTCTTGAAAGAGGGTGACTATAGAATGAAACTCTTTTATGTTTTCTAACTAAACAATGTGCACACTTCTCAAGTTTTGCACTCTTAATCCTAAATAGCAAGTTCTTCTTTGCCAACACATTCATGCCCTTTTCACTCATGTGACTTAACCTTTGTACCATAAAGCACTTGCATTCCCATCTTCCATTACATTAAAGAATGTTCTTGGAAATCTTGGCCTAAAACAAATACAAAGAAGACTCTTTCTTGCCTCTAGTCATAACTAATGAACCCTAAGTTTCCATTGTCCATTATTGAAATATTGCAAAAACCTTTATCATCAAGTTGTCCGGTAGAAATCAAATTCAAGTGAATTTCTAGTATATGTCTAACATTCTTGAGAACCAACTTGGATCCATTACGAGTCTCCAAGCATACATCTCCCATACTTGCAACTATAACCAAACAATCATTACCCATCTTCAATGTGCCAAAGTTTCTAAGTGTATAAGAAGTAAAGAACTCCCTCTTGGAAGTAATATGAAGAGAAGCACCACTATCAATTACCCAACTTGTCTCATTACTTGCAAAATTTACATTATCATCATAACACACAATAACAAGTTCATTAGTAGTTGCTGCAACTTAATCATCATCATTGTTATCCTACTTCTCATTGCTTTCATTAACTTTCTTCTTCTCATTTCTACCTTTACCATTCTTCTTCTTTTCATTTTTCAACTGGAAGTAATTTTTCTTGATATGACCCATCTTGCCATAATGATGACACTCTACATTTTTATGCCACCATCTAGACTTACTTCAAATTTTTTTATTACCTCTCGGACCTCTACTTTGACTTCTCTCTCTGCTTTTAACAACCAAAGTTTCAGAATGAGATAAAGAACCCTGACTTTTTTTTCTCATCTCTTTATTCAAAATACTAGTCTTGGCAAAATCCATTGTGACAATACCATTGGGAGCAAAGTTACTCACTGACATACGAAATGTTTCCCAAGATTCTAGTAAAGTACCAAGTAACTAAAATCCTTGTACTTCATATTCAAATTTCATATTCATGGTTGAAAGTTGATCCAACATTCCCTGAAACTCATTCAAGTGATCATATATGGATTGCCCATCTTTGTATTTTAAGCTAATAAGTTGCTTTATCAAATACATCTTATTGTTTCCAGTCTTTCGAGCATATAAGGATTCAAGCTTGTTCCATAGAGTTTGAGCATGTGTTTCTTTACTAATGTGATTTAAAAGATTCTCATCTACAAATTGTCGAATGAACCCGCATACAATTTTATGCTTAAGAGTCCAATTAGCCTCACTCATGTTGTTTGGTCTTGTTTCACTAAACACTGGTAAATGCCAACACTTGACATAAAGCAAACCTTCCATCTTACCCTTCCAAACATGATAATTTCTTCCATTCAAACTAATCATCTTGTTAGTGCTTAGTTCCATCATTCAATCAAATCCAAAAATAAAATAACCACAACCAAAGCTTTGATACCACTCTGATGGGAAAAATGATGTATAAAGTTTCTCACTTTGATTGAACTAAGGAAATACTAAAACACCAACAATGTATTTGAATCACAAGTAAAAGATGCAAACATTACAATCAACACAAGAGAATTTTTACGTGGAAAACTCTTCCAATGTTAAGGATAAAAACCACGAGACCGATCACAGAGTCCACTCAAATCTCCACTATATAAATCGTTAGATTTACAACCTAATCAAGTTCTTAACAATAGCAACTGGACAAAGATTTACTAATTCAATAACAATAGAATCATTAATTGATAGTGAAAAACAAGATGTAAACATCAACTTAACCAAGAAAAGTTAGAGAAATATTACCCAAATTTTTAACCAAGATCTGCTGATTTAAAGGAGCTCCAAATGACAATCAAACCATTCACAATGAAGAACACCCAATTCCAAACCTATTGACAAAAATGCAACTCAATCAGACCACGAATAGACCTTAATCAAATGTTTAATTAACTACTGCGTAGGGCTTCTAATTCCAACAAAATTCTGCTCTTTTTCTTTTCTCCCTCACTTTTCTTTTGATGGCCACACCATTAGAAAAACCTATATTTTTCTTTTTAAACCTTAGGGCCACATTACCCTAATAGGACCTAGTAATAAGTCTCGCATATGGGCTCGACCAGCCTAACAAACATAAGGCCTATTTTCAAACTATCTTTGCTTAGACGTGTTTGGTTTCCTTCAAACTATTAAGAAACCAAATTTGAGCTGAAAAATCTAAAACAACTTTCATAGATAAGAGCTAGTTCATCTACATGAGCATCAAAGAATAAGGAAGCCCTAGTGTGGCTTTTATATAAACAAAGGAGAGAAAGGAATCTATATCATGTGGGCCTTTAATGGGCCCCCTATCAATATGGACCAATATGTACATAAGAACATCATCTTTCAACATCCCCCCCTTAAGTTTGTGGACGATATAAATCATAGACACCCAACTTACCTAGAAAAAAGTGATGTTGTATTCCCAAGGCCTTTGTCAACAAATGTAGAAATGTATGTTGTACAAATTACTCTTGTAGCAATCTTCTCTCGAATAAAATGATGATCAATCTCTATATGCTTAGTCTTCTCTTGTAATACCAAATTAGTAGCAATCTTCATCACAACTTCAATGTCACAATATAAATTTACAGGACATATTAATGGTATCTGTAGATCTTTGAAAAGTCCCAAAAGCCATATGATTTCACATGTAGTGGATGCCATGGCACGATACTCTAATTCGGTAGAAGAACGAGAAACTGTGGATTGTTTCTTGCTTTTCCAAGATATCAGTCAGTCACCAAGCATGATACAAAAGCCAGTGGTAGAACATCTTCCCATGGGACAAGATTCATATATGGCATCACAGGATGCTTGCAACACAAGTCTATTATTTGACTTCATTAATAAACCTTGATCTAGAGATCTTTTTATATATCTAATGACTCAAAGTGTTACATCAAAATGAGATTCCTCGGGGGCATGCATAAACTGACTCAACAATCTAACAGCAAAACATATAACAGGTCGAGACACAATAAGGTAAATTAACCTACCAACCAATCGTTGGTATTTGATAATATTTGCAAGTGGAGAGTCCCCTTCTTTATCTAAGAACTCACCATACTCAAGGCTAGTATATTTCACATTTTGTTCCGTAGGGGTATCAGCAGGTTTGCAACCAAATAAATCATATTTTGAAATCAATTCAAGAGCATATTTGCACTAGTTCATAATAATTCCAGTTTGAGAATGTGCCAACTCCACTCCTAAGAAATACTTCACTAGTCGTAGGTCTTTCATATGAAATGTAGAGCATAGATATTTCTTTAGGTTTTGAATTTCTAACTCATCACCCCTAATTATGATCATGTCATCAACATATATGAATACAATAAAAAGACCCTTAAATGTGGACTTTAAGAAAAAGAGTGATCATGTTGTGAATGGTGGAAGCCAACTCATAGGAGGGTTTTTGGTACCCCTGTCTAGAGGCTTGTTTAAGTCCATATAGTGATTTCTTCAACTTGCATACTTTACTTCCCCTCTTACCTTGAAAATCCTCTGGAATATGCATGTATATGTTGGTGTCAAGATCCTTCTGTAAAAATACATTATGAACATCCATTTGATGCATATCCCATTTATGAATGGCGGCTAGAGCTATAAGAATCCGAACTGTAACAAGCTTTCCCACATGAGCATAAGTATCCTCATAATTAATACCTTGTTGCCAATTGTATCCTTTTGCCACTAGGCGCACTTTAAAGCGATCAATAGTACCATCAGCCTTGTATTTAACTTTATATACCCACTTGTTTCCAATAGTTTTTTGACCTGTAGACAAAGAAACTAGTTCTCATGTGTTGTTTAATTCTAAAGCTTTAATCTCTTCAGTCATGGCATCCCTCTATTTAGGGTCAGTAATAGCTTCACTATATGTGGTGGGTAGTAAATTGGCGGTGAATGTAGGAGCATAAAGTACATCATAGAGGAAATATCTATTATGTAAAACAATTAATCTAATATGGGTAATAAGGATATGTTTGCCACTGGGAAGTTTGACAGTGCGAGATTCACGAATGCATGATTGATGAGAAATTAAGCAATGAAAATCACCAGTTATATGGTCACTAGCTCCTGAGTCTACAATGTTGGAAAAATGTACGTTTTGTTGTGACAAAATGTTGGTTGCATATAATTTTTGTAAAAAATAATTTTTTTCATACGATTATGTGCAATATTGAACATCAAGGAAGTACAAGGTGTGCAAATTATAATATTAATAAATAATATTATAAAGTAGTTAGTTTCCTACATTCCATTATTAAACATCACATATAAGGCTTAGACAAATATTTTTATGTAAATTATTGAGCTAAAATATATTTGCTTATATTGAAGAAAAATGATACTTGGTGTTGTGTGCTTGTAGGTATCTATGAACCAAAAATCATATTGTGAAGGCTAAAATCATATTACTTGATTTTACAAGCTTGATGCAAATCTAAGTGAACCCATTCACTAGTTGGTCCAAGCCCAAGTAACTATCTGCTAGATCAAGCCATGAAGTTGTTGGATCAAGCCATGAAGCAAGCCAAGACCAAGCTAAACCTGCCAGCTAGGCCCACACTTAGCCCGCATAGAAGCTGCCTAATTTAAGCTCGAGCTAAACCAAAGTGATGCATTTCACTTAAGTAAGTGAAACATGGTCGTTTCACCTACATGTTAAGAGACAAATTCTTAAGTCAAAATCAAAAGAGCCCTAAGCCCCAAAATCACACAAAGCTAGTTCTCCTCTGTCTCTTGGCTGCTGATTCTCCAACAGGAAGATTTATGAGGTGATAAAAGTGTCAAAACAGTTGTTTGCTACATTAATCATTGCTTTTGTAGTTGTATTATGTCACATCCATCAAATCTCAACAGGAAACTTTTAACAAGAAGAACAGGTTTGAACCAAAGTCCTAAAATATTCAAGGTTCTTAAATATGTTATTAAAAGAAGGTTCTGGTGGATGTTTGAGAGCTTTTGCATGAAATACTATCAACTTCTTTGAAAGAGTTTAAAGCTTTGTGAAAGTTTTATACTAATACTACTATGCTCTTTAACCCTTGGTGAAAGCAAGAATCTTTGGTGATATTCATTCACATTTATATTCTTATGAATATCTATTACTAGATTGATTTGTTTATGTGCTAGATTAATCAAAATATTATTTTCACATACACATCATTGTAAATCTGAAACCCTAACTTTGTGAAAATTGGGGGTTTCATGATTAGAGCTTAAATTGAGTTTTTATATCTTCAATTAGCTCTTTGAGAAGCATTATTTCTCACTCACATTACACATTTGAGGATTTGCTTGATGTATTAAGGTTGGTTCAACCTAAACTTTGTAACTGTAAAGAATTGACTCCTTGTTAAGGAATTGTAAAGTGTAGGAGAGGATTTTTCCTAACTTGAAGTAAAGTAGATTTCAACTTGTTGGGTTGAAGGAGAAGAGGGTGGAAGTAGGTGAAAGGGGCCTAACCAGCGTGTAAATCTTTGTGTCTTCCTATCTTGGTTTATTTCTTTGTTTATATGCTTTAATATTCCTATCTTGAATGCTAAACTTACATGAAACGTAGAAGAGTTGAAAAATATAGGTAAAACTATGACAACCAATTCAACCTCCCCCTTCTTGGTTAGCCATAAAACCTTACATACAAGCTAATGAAAAAAAGATCTTCGTTTTGGAAAAATACCTGCTATGTGAGTAGTGGTGTGTGAAGAATTGGCAATAGTAGTAGAGGAGTGGACAGTGGAGCACTCCTATTTCTGGAGAAAAGCAAGAATTTCCTTCTGATCTACCTTAGTAAGGACAATGCCATCATTAGAGTCATCATCATTGGTAGTGGCATGATGAACAAATTGGTGTTTGCCAATTTTTCCTTTGCCTTTCTTAGGAGGAGCACCAGGAGGCCCATGGAGTTTGAAGCACTTTGACTTAGAATGGCCAGAGAGACCATAATGGCTATATTTATGGAGCTGATAACACTCATCCATGGAGTGCCCTTTCTTTCCACAATGCTTACAACCTTCAGAAAAGGTATGTTAGTTAGTTGACCCTATGTGGGCTTGAGGAAGATAAGCTAGCAAGGAATGGAGGTTGTTGGATATAGGCTGGCTATTAAAAGAGCCTAGAGAAGGAAGCTGGGATGAACCCAATTAAGAGTAGGTCTGTAGGTTTGTCATGTAAAAGCCTGCAGGTCTGTGATAACAAGTGGGTACCTAAGTAGGGCTTTTGCAAGAAGCCCTACATTTGGTGTGACCTGCAAGCTCGTGCCAAACCCGCGTGATTTGTTCCTATATGAACGTGAGTTGGATGCTTCTATTGTGAGGTGTGAGAAGGTGTTGTCCATAGAATAAACCATGGATTCTGGTTGAGCAACTATTCTAATCGACTGACCATGGTTCTAGCACCCTTCCTTGTCCCGAATCATGCTTAGAACATGAGAGAGTTGCAAAGTAGGGTAGGTGTTCTGGATCTGTGACCGTGCAATGGCAAAAATAACATCTAAGCCATTTAGGAACTAGGTAAGCTTCACACTATCTTGGAAACACTGGAAGGTTGCTATTTCTCCAAGTTCAGGGAAGAGAATGGCCATATAAGACTCATATTGACTCCAAAGATGCTCAAGCCGATAAGTATAGTGATCTATAGAATCTCCATTTTGAGCCATAATGGCCAAATTGCCCTGCACAATGTAGAGTTTGGTGATACCCACATGCTGGAATTTATCTTGAAGATGAAGCCACATGGTTCGTGCATCAGTAGCATAGATGAAGGTGCGATAAATGTTAGGAGCCAAGGTAATGAGAAACCATAAGAGAACAACCCCATTACAGAGTTTCTAAAATGGATACAAGGGGGAATCAAGGGCTAGTTGAGCAACAGAGGGGTTAACAATCCCATGCTTGTTCTTTCCCATGAGAGCCATTTCCATATTACAGCTCCAACTAGCAAAATTTTCAAATCCAAGAAGTTTTTCAAACACAATATAGATGCTCGTTTGCTCAGTAAGATAAAGATATAAGGGATGGTCGGGTTTAATGTTGGAGGGGTTTTCATAGTGGCCAATACGACCACACAAACGAGGGTATGTAAGAGAATAGTGGCAATGATGGCGGTCATGATGGCCTATAACAAGATTGTGAGAATCGGCTAGAGACATGGTGAAATGGAGTGAACACGAGATGTTTGATACTATGCCCAAGAAAGGGACAGAGAAGGATAAAAAGATGAAGGGAAAAAACAATCAACACCAAGTGTTCGAGAGAATGTTCCAATGGGGGAACAAACCAGAAAATGGAACAAAAAAAATTAAGAGAGAGATGCGAAAACATGTAGGAGCACAGGAACGGAGATTCCTACTCTTAGTACCACGTTAAAAAACCAAATTTGAGCTACAAAATCTAAAACAACTTTCATAGATAAGAGTTAGTTCATGTACATAAGCATCAAAGAATAAGGGAGCCCTAGTGTGGCTCTTATACAAACGAGGGAGAGAAAGGAATCTATATCATATGGGCCCTTAATGGGCCCCCTATTTGTATGGACCAATATGTACATAAGAACATCATCTTTCAACACAAACCTTTGCCACCATGGAACACGGCCTAATGGGTTTTCTCGCAATTTATAATCCTAGGTTGGGCCTACAGATTTAGGCAAGTAACATGGGCTTATGGCAACTAACGATTCCCCCTGCTATCTCGACAGGTTTCTAAGACAACATGAGTCCTAATGGAGACTTGGTTTCCATAAGGGAAAATGAAGTAAAACTCTTGACCAAAAAGCAATAAAAGAGAAGGCTGAAGACAACCTTGTAAAGGTTGGCGAATGTGTTTGTGAAAGCCCTGCTTTTGAAGATGAAAAAGACATTGTTTCGAGACAAATGGAGTGGCTACATTTTAGCAAATCTTTAAACTTAAAAAATTCCATAAGACTTTTGATCTTAAATAATATGTCACACAACAAACCCTTTTAGATATAGGTTCTTCATTTTTCCTAGACAAAAACCATAGAATGATGTCTTTTCTGAATAGAATCTAGGCATTTATCATAAGGGAGAAAATCCCATTATGCAAGGTGTTAGGTTTCAGCCTCCCTAGCAATCAAGAAGAGGGGGTTGAATTGATTGAATGTTAACATTTTTTGCAATTTAAATATAATAGAAAAAAATGAACAATCAAACAAGCAAGCAAGATAGAACACAAGAGTTTTTAGGAGGTTCAGCCACAATAACTGCCTACATCCCCCGTTACCCTTTAACCAATGTGGTTAAAAGGCCTCTTCCACTATTCTTTGTAACCTTTACAAGAGTTCACCACTTTTTACAACCAATCTCAACTCCAAGAGATTGAATCCGTCCCACCAACAATCTCAATGTTGAATGTATACAATATCATAATAAACTTACTATAAAAATAAGAATTAGGCAAGCTATAACATCAAATAGCAATTGAGTAGTATAGTTAAGAGATGCTTAGTAATGCAGCAGCTTGATGAACACAATGCAGTAGTAATTAAGGTTCAAATTTGAATTGCACAGAGTAGAAACAAACATATTTGTATAACAATATGATTTCAACAGTGTGCTTGATCTCTTCTCAGAGTATCTCAATAAGCTCACTGATGGTGCGTTCTTTTCTTGCTATGCTATCTTGCTCTTCACGGTTGAAGAAAAGAGGTGGGCTATGGCATCTAGGACTGTGAGAGGCTCCACTAGGTAAATCTGCATAGGGACATTTTGACAGTGATATTTTGCGAGTCCAAGAACTTGATATGTCTGCGATGCTATTTGTCTACTTTAGATGTTGGCCCATTTTGAATATTTTGGGCTTGAATGCCAACTTTTGAAATTTTTGAAGTGTAAAGCGCACCTTGGCATAGTTACGAACACTTATGCATAAAAATTCTTTATTGTCACTTAGCCAACTAGAGTAATAGCATTGTAAGATCTCAAATTCAACATTTTATATGCATAAGTTAGGTGCATGCATTATAATATTTTAAAAAAAAACACTTAACCAATTAACTTAGTAATGAGTTAATAAAATTCCAATTAAGATGTCTAAAGTTGAATATCAATGTGCAATGTAATATTAAGAAAAATGAAAATTAAAAACTCCCTTATTTATGCATTTTAGGAAAATAGGGGCCAATTGATTGAGCATGCCATCGTTAAGCCTCATTCGACACCATTTTTTGTATTGAGATAGGTCTTGCCATCTCTAGGCCTTACTTGGAATATGAACCCTTGTTGGGTTGGTTACTTGAATCGAAAGGGATCACTTACAACCCAAACCCATCCTACCGAGAGCTTATCCTACCAATCATGCCTTGACAAAATGATTGCAAGCTATACAATGCAGAGGGCCATACACAAATCAAAGTCTTGATAAAATGTTGGTCAATTCCACTTGTCTTCGTGAATAACCTACTATAGTTTAGCATTCATAAACAAATGTTTGATCATATATTGTCTTCCATAAGACTAATTACCTTAACTTTTGTCAATGGAGTCCCTAATGGGGCATCTGCCATCATTTTTGAGAAATATTGCTATAGGATTCCAAGAAGTGAGAATGCTACATTATGATATAGCAATAATTTCTTTTTATTTCCTATTAGATTTTTGTTAACTACCATATGTATGAACCAAACCATCTTTCCGTAATTACTTATCTAAAAGTTTGGTAAGAGCTTCAGCAATGCATCATAAGGAATTTGTCTCAAAACATAAATATGGTTTGAGACATCAAGAGTTTTATTATTTACGCTATGTAAACTCCTTAGTGATTCAATGCAACAAAGCTTGGATTGTACTTACGTTCAAAGAAACAATAATGTTTTCACTAGTACTTCAGGAGGATTGTGTGAAATATTGAAAGAAAGCTTAGACTTAGGTTTAACGGATCTTTTGATATGCAAGTTCTAGGCCCAATTTCAGCACCCACAAAGTGATCTTTTTCCCTTCTTGAACATTTTCATTGGCCCTTGTCTATTTTAGCCTCTTAGTGCTACATAAGTAGTATATGCCAAATCTATATAAAAAGATCTTAGTTATTTAGCTTCTTTTTTTTTTTTTATCTGTACATCTTTTTCTTGGTCTTTACTCCTTTTTTCTTTTCTTTCTTCTTTTTCCTTCTTCTATGAAAGACCCATTAATTTTTTAAATTTAAGTTTATTTATCTTAGGATCTCTTTTCTTGTAACTTTATACTTTGATTTTATCTTTTTCTTCAACTTTTTACCCTCCTACTTTTTTGAACTATTTAAAAAGTTCCATTGTTCTTGAGAATCTAAGAAGTGATAGAAGGTTTTTTGGAAAATAAACATGAACATATTGTAGGATAGTATTGCAATAACAAATCCTTTGATAGATGATGTTACTTGAAAATCACAAATGATCAAGATTTCCTACTTAAAGTAAATTAAAGTAAATTGCATTCAAGAAAGAAACAAATATTAGCTTTATTCATTTTGTTGTTAGTTGGTTAGCTCAAATAATAATTCAATGAGAACTTAAGTTATAAGGTTTGAGTTTAACACCTTGTGTATGTAGTTAAGTGTATATGTTATTAAATAAATAAAATACATTTTTTTATTCTCTATAAAAGAAAAAAAAAATGACCTCTCTCCATTCCTTATTCTACAATCTCATTCATCCTTTGAGTCAAGTCATCGCAAACCCCAAACGGCCCACTCCGCACTCTTGGTCGTCCTTCAAATTAAGTCATCATCGACGCCATCTTTAAGGCTACCCTAAGTCGGCCACTCCTCATTCCCCCTTCTACGTTCTCACTCATCCTTCAAGTCAATCCTGTCCTTCACGCCATTACTTTCGCCAGGGCTCAACATTCACGCCGAAGCCTCTTTCACACGGAAAATCTCCCCACTAACTCAGTAAGACGCATCCTTTCATCTGACTTCCAAGTTCCCAAACAGAGACGTGGTGGCTGCACCATTCCTCCTGTGAGTACACGCCCACGTTAATCACGTCAGTCTGTTGAAGCTTTTTTTGTTTTTCTTTTTCTTTATTGATATGTACACACGTGTATCCCATTGAAACGTTCCCTCATACGTTAACGAATAGAATTCAAAAACAAACGGGCTTGGTGACGAAACTCTCGGAAGTGTCCCGACTCTGTTTCAATTTTCAAACTTTTTTTGAATATTCCTTTGGAGATCTCAAGTGCAAGAAATTAAAAGATGGAAGGCGCATTGTTAAGTCGATTAACATGCCAATTTAAATGATGCCATGCTTTTTAGTTTAGCAGAAACAAAGACTTTTTTTCTGGAAGTCGTCTCAAAAGTGTCTGATGAGTCAGTTGTTCACATGTGGTCGTATTATGTGTCTTATTAAGGCAGCCATATGAAGACGCGCATCACAGACGCAGTTCAATGACAAGAAAAATTGCTAGCTACTTTTGCGCTTCTCCCAGAAATGAAGACTTGTTTTGCTAAGAATGTCATTTCACTTTGGGTTATAATCAATTTTTTTCCGTTGGCATCGGGTAAAGGCTGCAGCGAAGAACAGAAAGAAGCTCTATTGCAGATCAAAAACTCCACAAATGGTTTAGCCTTTAAGAATTGGGACGGTAAAGATTGTTGTAAAGCGGAAGAAATTTTTTGTAATGGTGCCGGTGGAGTAAGCGTTATTCGTTTATGGGAGGAAATGTGGGCACAACCAAGCATCTGGTATCCAAACGTCACCTTGTTTACCTTGTTTGATGAGCTGGAGGGATTGGACCTTTCTGGCGCACAAATTGGAGGAGGGCTTGAACGTAAGAACTTTTACTTGATTTATCATATTTCGCCTTATGTTTTCTAACGTGAATTCTTGGTTAAATGCGTGAAAAGTTTTTCTAATTTTGACTGTTTTAGATTGTTGCACCTCAAATATCATGTTCTGAAATAGTTAATATACTTGTTTATTCAATTTTTAATACATTATAGAATTTAAATCTACTCCAAATATTTAATAATTAAAACTTTATTATAGACGAGGTGGGCTTTAACTATCAATTATGTTATTTCTTATTTCAATTTATGTAGTAAAGAATCTAGATTTCTTCTATTTGGAAACTCAAACCAATAGGCTAAATTTCTAAGAACAAAATATTTATATGCATGTCCCTCTTACTACTTCCAATTCTATTCCTTATTTATGTATAATGTAAATTCTTATTCAAATAATATATTAAATTTATTTTGTTGTAGCTTTTTGTGAACTAAAGAAATTAACATATCTAAGGTGGTTGGACCTCGATAATAATACATTGGAAGGCAATATTCCTTGTTGTCTTGGGATGTTTAAAAATCTTCAAGAAGTTCATTTAGCAAGTAATCAGCTTATAGGTAATGTGCCTTCATCCATATTCTCTAACCATAGCAAAATTATGGTGTTTGATGTTTCGTGCAATCAATTGGAAGGGGTTTTGTCATTTTCTATGTTTGCCAATGCTTCAAGTCTCTATGAACTTTACCTCTCATACAATGAGAATATGGAAGTTGAAACTGAGTCATCCTCATGGCTCCCATCATTTCAACTTGGCGTTCTAGCCTTGGCACACTGCAACCTCAACCAAAAGTATGGTCACATTCTCCCAAGCTTCATCTCCACCCAAATTTCCTTATGGTCATTAGACCTATCTTCCACCTCAATAGAGATAAGCATACCCTGTTGGTTGCTATTCAACACCAACATCACTCATTTGTTCTTGGATAACAACAAAATAAGTGGCTCTTTTCTTGATTGCATTCCTAATAGAATTTCAACACTTCAACTATTGGTTATGTCTCATAATAACATTACAGGTCCACTTCTTGAAAAAATTGGAAATATTCTTCCATGGGTACGTTATGTTGACATGTCCTCAAATGCATTACAAGGCACCATTCCTTGGTCCTTTGGCAATCTTTCTTTAGAGACGGTAGACCTTTCTAATAACATGCTCTTAGGGACAATACCACAAACTTTGACTAAAGAAGGCATCCCACTAGAGTATTTAAACCTATCAAACAATAAATTGAGAGGAGAAATGCTTCCAGTGGATTCCAACATGACAGAGTTGGAGTGCTTACAACTCAATGACAATTATTTTGATGGAATCATCTCACCTACAATTTTAAATAGTCCAAATTTGGTAGTTTTAGATGTTTAAAATAATCAATTGTCAGGAATCATTCCCAACTGGCTGTATGATTGTACTAGCTTGGTGGTAGTTATTTTAAGTGGAAATCATTTGGAAGGTCACCTACTTCAAGAAATGTGTCAAATGAAGAATGTCCAAATTTTCAGTATCTCTAATAATCATATTTCAGGAAATATTCCTTCCTGTCTTGATAATGTTGAATCTTAGAAAGAGCCTCCTAAATCTATTAATTCAAAATTTGATATATTTCAACGAGACTTGTATTTTAGGACGACTTTAGAGCACGAAATTTTATCATTTGATGTAGGAATGTCCTTGCAAGTGAAAAAAAGGGAAATTACTTTCAAAGGTATTCCACTCTCATTAATGATTGCAATTGACTTGTCATCAAATCAATTGGATGGTCCCATTCCTTTTGAAATAGGAAAATTATCACAACTTTTGTCCTTAAATTTTTCAAGTAATTTTCTAATAGGTACCATTCCAAATTCTTTTCAAAACCTAATAAGTATGGAAAGTTTGGACCTTTCTCATAATAAGCTAAGTGGGAAAATACCAAATGAGTTGGTTAGGGTGAGTTTTCTAGCTATATTTAGTGTTGCTTACAACAATCTTTCTGGAAGAATTCCCTTTGAGGGACAGTTTTTAACTTTTGAGATGCAATATTTCAATGGCAATCCAAAACTTTGTGGAAATCCTTTACCAAGAAATTGTTCCATGACAATCAGACTCGATTCAGAAAACAAAGGCCAAAGTAATGATGGAACGAAAGAGACTAGAATAATTGATGATCCTATCTTTTATGCCTTTGTTGTTGTCTCTTATGTGATTGGATTTTGGGTTTTTTTAGGAGTTCTTATTATTAATAAGAATTGGAGGCAGATTTACTTTAGAATCATAGATGGATATATAGATAAATTATTGTTTTGAAATATTTTCCTAACCTTAGTAGTTTTCATCTAAATTTTTAGTTGAAAGTAAAGTTTGACTTTGCCAGTTGTATTTGTGCTAGTCTTATTTTACTTTTCAGTTTTTATTTTTTATTTTTTCCTTCTGTTGTTGAAAAGAGTATGCATTCTACTTAGAATAATGAATTAGATGTAAAAGCATAAGCTTCTTATGAGACTGGAGTAAAGTAGGAGGAACCTTTCAATGCACCCAATGTTATTCTAGCCTGATATTATTCCCTAAACATGCATTTTTTCTCCACGTATTTGCAAAAATTCCAAATATAAAAGGTTGAAATTGTGGAAAAACATTTTTGGCAACTGATTTAGGAGTCTCATGTACATAATGATGATGAATTTTCTTTTTTATGATTGATTTGGTTGCCAAAATTAATGTAGCAACCTTGATGTTGAAGTCGTTTCTTTCATTGATAGAATTCAATGTTTTGTACTTGAGAAGATGGGATATTGGAGCTCTCTTTGACATTAGCAAATTGTGTTGGATGGGATTGTTATGGTGATAATGAAATTGTGTGTTAGTGTTAGGACTTAATGGTATTAATATGGTTGTTGGGTAGTAGCATTTACATGATACTTCAAATTTTTTTCTTTAAATTTCAAGTATTTATATTTTAGTATATTTTAGAAAAGACTTAATTCCTTCCTTTGAGATCAATTATTAAGAAAAAGATATATTTAAATATATAAAAAGACATAAGATAAAGGATTTTGGGCCTTTAATTATCCCTTTGGATCTTTTGTAACTCTTTTTCTAATGGAAGATGAAGAATGATAAGATTTTAAATCTATTGGTTGATTAATCTAAAATTTTCTGACAAATTTCAAGATCAATTGTTTTTCCTTTTTTTTCCCTGTAAACATATTCCTATCTTCAAGTCTTTCTTTACAAGAATTCCTAATAAGTTTCATTTCTATCATGTCTCATCTTAAGGCATTTAAAACAAATCTAATTGCTACTTGGATCAATTGAAGAATTCTAGCTATAATCAACATACACATAGTAATTCTTTACTATATATTTTCGAGTAGTACATCCAAAGTTTGCCAATAACTCAACTAGAGGTTATTTTCAAGGCAAACCAAAAATTAGTTTATATCTCATTATATTACAGTAGCAGCAGCATTTGCAAAAAAGATCAATTGAAACCATTGTCCTTTCTCCTTCAATCGGGTGAAGTTTTAGGAGAAACACTCGTACAAGCCTCTATCCCAATGCACCATACTCTATTTTAGCTTGATGTTTCGGCCAAAGTACTTGCTTTTGTCCCACCGTATGTCAGTTCCAAATCTAATGTGGTACTTAAAGGAGATTCACTACACATTCTAGACGCCAAGTTCATCTAGTTAATTAGTGAGTGCCTTACACATGAAGCAACCAATGGAGTTTCACAAAGACTTATATCAGGGAAGCAACATGTTGGGACTGGTGAATTTGGATTGCCCAAGGCATCCTCTTGCAAAATGTCCCTTATCCTGGACAGAATACTGTAGGCCAAGTTTCCAAGAACACGAGAATATGCTTCTAGAATTAGATTCCCAACATCCTATAGGAATGAAAAAGGAAAATTACCACTTATTTCTACCACTGTATCTTTATGTAGTCATGTAAAGGTCAGTCCTAGTGAAACAATTTGATGATGACAAATATTTGTAAGTGTCAAAGAAGGAACTAGACCATTCTAATGAAATCAATGTAAATTTGAGTACCATTATGATAACAAACAATACATAAGTTTCCATAAGCACATACTACAGAAATCATTCTAATATGGCATACCTAAATATCTTGACAAAGAAAAAAGAAGCCAAAAAATGTGGATATATAGAGATGTACTGAGAAAATGGGCAGAATGAACATAAATGCTTGATAACTCACCTTGCCATACTGAATTTTTGAAACATCAAGAAATTTATGAGGAAGGTTTGGATATATGGTCTTAAGTTGATTTAGGACAGCTTCTACACGACTTAACAATGACTCCATCTTTTCCATCTCTGACATTGGATCCTTTATGAATGACCATGATGTTCGAAACTAGGGATTTACCCTAACATTTTCATTGGCCCTTGTCTATTTTAGCCTCTTAGTTCTACATAAGTAGTAGATGCCAAATCTATATAAAAAGATCTTAGTTATTTAGCTTTTTTATTTTTTTTATTTGTACATCTTTTTCTTGGTCTTTACTCCTTTTTTCTTTTCTTTTCTTTCTTCTTTTTCCTTCTCCTATGTAAGACCCATTAATTTTTTAAATTTAAGTTTATTTATCTTATGATCTTGTTTCTTGTAACTTTATACTTTGATTTTATCTTTTTCTTCACTTTTTATCCTCCTACTTTTTTAAACTATTTAAGAAGTTCCATTGTTCCTGAGAATCTAGGAAGTGATAGAAGGTTTTTTGAAAAATAAACATGAACATATTGCAGGATAGTATAGCAATAAAAAATGCTTTGATAGATGATGTTTACTTGAAAATCACAAATGCTCAAGATTTCCTACTTGAAGTAAACTAAAGTAAATTGCATTCAAGAAAGAAACAAATATTAGCTTTATTCACTTTGTTGTTAGTTGGTTAGCTCAAATAATAATTCAATGAGAAATTAAGTTATAAGGTTTGAGTTTAACACCTTTTGTATGTAGTTAAGTGTATATGATATTAAATAAATAAAACATATTTTTTTAATTCTCTATAAAAGAAAAAAAAAAAAGAAAAAAAAAAAGACCACTCTGCATTCCTTATTCTACACTTCCATTCATCCTTTGAGTCAAGTCATCGCAAACCCCAAAGGGCCCACTCCGCACTCTTGGTCGTCCTTCAAATTAAGTCATCATCGACGCCATCTTCAAGGCTACCCTAAGTCGGCCACTCCCCATTCCCCCTCCTACACTCTCATTCATCCTTCAAGTCAATCCTATCCTTCACGCCATTACTTTCGGCAGGACTCAACATTCACGCCGCAGCCTCTTTCACACGGAAAATCTCCCCACTAACTCAGTAAGACGCACGCTTTCATCTGACTTCCAAGTTCCCAGACAGGGATGTGGTGGCTGCACCATTCCTCCTGTGAGTACGCGCCCACGTTTATCACATCAGTCTTTTGAAGCTTCTATTGTTTTTTTTATTCTTTATTGATATGTACACACGTGTAACCCATTGAAACGTTCCCTCATACATTAACAAATAGAATTCAAAAACAAACAGGCTTGGTGACGAAACTCTCGGAAGTGTCCCGACTCTGTTTCAATTTTCAAACTTTTCTTTTGGATATTCCTTTGGAGTTCTCAAGTTTAAGAAATTAAAAGATGAAAGGCGCATTGTTAAGTCGAAACAGAACAATAAGGCGCATTTTTTGGGTTGACATTTGTAAGAGAAATATCCAGTCAATTAGTTGGGTTCTCGCACACATTTTACTATTGGGTTTGAGTTTTTTATTTTTTTTTTAATTTTCCCTTTTAGGTTGAAAAGAGTATGCAAGTTACTTAGAATAATGAACTGGATGTAAAAGCATATGCTTCCTATGAGATTGAAGTAAAGTAAAAGGAACTTTTCAATTCTCCCAATTCTATTCTGGCATGACATTATTCCCTAAACTTGTCTTTTTTCTCCATGTATTTGCAGAAAATTTCAAATATAAAAGATTGAAATTGTAGAAAAACATTTTTGGCAACTGATTTGGGAGTCTCAAGTACATGATGATGATGAATTTGCTTTTCTATGAATGATTTGGTTGTCAAAATTAATGAAGCACCCTTAATGTTGAACTTGTTTCTTTCATTCATAGAATTCAATGATTTGTACCTGAGATGATGGGATATTGGAGTTGTCTTTGACATTAGTAGATTGCATTGGATGGGATTGTTTTGGTGCTAACGAAATTGTGTTAGCGTTAGGACTTAATGGTATTAATATGGTTGCTGGGTAGCAGCGTGCACATGATACTTTGAATTCTTTTCTTTAAATTTCAAGTATTTATATTTAAGAAAAGACTTAATTCCTCCCTTTTAAAATGAATTATTAAGAAAAATATATATTTAAGTATACAAAAAGACGTAAGATCAATTGACAAATTTCAAGTATTTGTATCTCATTATATTACGGTAGCAGCATCATTTGCCAAAAAGATCAATTGAAACCGTCCTTTTTCCTTCAATCAGGGTGAATTTTTAGGAGAAACACTCGTGCAGGACTCTTTCCCAATGCACCATACTCTGTTCCGTCCTGATGTTGCGGCCAAATAACTTTCTTTTATCCCACCGTATGTCAATTCCAAATCTGATATGGTACTTGAAGGAGATTCACTACACATTCTAGATGCCAAGTTCATTTGGTCAATCAGTGAGTGCCTTACACGTGAAGCAACCGATGGAGTTTCATAGAGACTTATATCAGGGAAGCAACGTGTTGGGACTGGTGAATTTGGATTGCTCAAGGCGTCCTCTTACAAAATGTCCCTTATCCTGGACAGAATACTATAGGCCAAGTTTCCAAGAACACGAGAATATGCTTCCAGAATTAGATGCCCAACATCCTATAGGAATGAAAAAGGAAAATTACCACTTATTTCTGCCATGGTATCTTTCTGCAGTGATGTAAAGGTCAGTCCTAGTGAAACAGTTTGATGATGACAAATATTCCTAAGTGTCAAAGAATGAACTAGACCATTCTAATGAAAGCAGTGTAAATTTGAGTACCATTATGATAACAATACATAAGTTCCCATAAGCACAAACTAGAGAAATCATTCTAATATGGCAGGATAAAATACCTCGACAAAGAAGAAAAACAGCCAAAAAATGCAGATATGTAGAGATGTATTGAGAAAATGGGTAGAATGAACATAAATGTTTGATAACTCACTTTGCCATGCTGAATTTTTGTAACATCAAGAAATGTATGATGAAGGTTCGGATATATGGTCTTAAGTTGATTTAGAAGGGCTTCTGCATGGCCTAACAATGACTCCATCTTTTCCATCTCTGACATTGGATCCTTTATAAATGACTATGATGTTCGAACTAGGGATTTATCACTATCTTGTTCTGTAAGTTTCATTTTCCATGCAAATATAGCAGCTTCAAGCCTGTTAATGACCTCAAGAGTGCTATGTTCAGATTTCAAATTCAGGGAATTGAGTATCTCTTGCTGTGTGCTTGATTCTAGAGACAAGGCCTTGTACAGCTCCTTACCAAGGTTTGTCCTCCCAGATTGAATACATAAAGTAATATGTGGTCAATAAGTTATGACTCCATAATGAGGATTAAAAATTTCACAATTTAATATGTAAGTCTAATCATAACAACAATCTTCAAAATGATGTTCAAGAATGCAGACCATGTCCCCATTTTGTAGTGTTGTGCCAAGGTAAACGAACCAAATCTAAAACCACTAATGAGAACCTTTGTGTTGAATTCAACTTTTGGCATTTCATGAAAAATTTCCTCAAACAAATTCGAAAGGTTGAATGATGAAGTACTTCTCATAGAAAATTTTAAATACCTTGGGAAGAGCATTCCCAATAATAAATGGCACAGGGATTTCAAGCAAAACACTTTCATTGATTGATCTTGATGTACTACTCTTCCATGATGAGGCAGTTTCTTCCTTTCGGAGTTAGAGAGCCCCATCTTTGGTACTTGAGGTGACGGAAGCCACCATCTTTTGCTTTGACGTTCACTACTATTCCTTCCTTCTGCCCGACTACTCCCTTCTGCATACCAAAGCTCAGTATTCACCATTGAATCAAGTGTCTCCTGACAAATGAGCAGTCAATGGAATTAACATTGTTACAGGTACAGATAAAAACATCCAAATTTTAATGGGAATAAAGAGATCACCTACAATAACCATAGAGTCCAACTTTGAAGTGATGGCAGATTCATGTGGATGTCAGCGCGGACTTTTGGGGTCATTATCTGCACAGATATAGCTTGAATGCAAATCAGACCAAAATTAGGATTAATACTTCCATTGTTACAGATCCAAGTGAAATAGTACATACCTCTAGGGTCCGGCCATTTGCACCATTTTGCTTGGCAGGAACTAACTCAACCATATAGTTGGTAGGGGAGAGTAACCAGTCCATTTCTCTTCGCCATTTGCTCTTCCTTTCTACGGACAGTGGCTCCAATTTCCACAACTCTCCAAAAACCGTTGCTGAAAACCAATTTATTACACACTATATAGTTAAAAAAACTGCAATGTTTCTCACAGGCATACAATGAATAGACAAGAAGTTTACTAAAGATGGGCCACGATCTATAAATACTGCTGTGAAGAGACAAAATTTTGCAAGCTGCTTTCAAAAGCCCGAGTTTGGCTGTGAAAGAGTACATATTCTCCATACAAATTTTGAGTCTTAGACCAAAAACTTTTGTTGTATTCTAACAAATCCTTTATTTATTGGAAACTCACAATTTTTCTCCTCTGACCAGGACAATCGCCTGAAAAGCACATTACCGAAAACAAGATTAGGTAACAAGCGGATCAAATTAATTCTTTCAACTAAGTAAATGGATATATTGCATACCTGCTAGATTTGTAATTCCATTTGACAATGCTAAAGCAGTGCTTACGCCCTTGCGCCCTCCTGTTACATCTTCACCCAACAACAACTTCGCAAATTTCTCTTTCATTGCCTCCACATCGGAAAACTGAATGGCATAAGCATGTTTCTCTTTCACATAAAAATGTTGGGGGCTTTCTGAGAGCTTCCATTCATCGAAACTCTGTTCGTCCTTCTTCCCTGTCAACCACTTTGAAGAAAATGATCCAAAAGCATCTTTGCTGGAATAACAGCTTGAGCCATCATCCTCCAAGGAGTCAGTTACACATTCATCCCCTCTGCTCGTTCTGCTTTCATTTTCATAAGATTGATTATTGAGAATACAACCCTCAAGACCATTGTACGTCATTATTCCTGAAAGAATCCATAACAACTGTATTCTGTCAGAGCTCAAACTGAACATGCAGAAGTTGTTTCAGTTTACCAAATGATAGAGACCAAATATAGTAGGGGAAAGTTGATTTAACAATATTGACAGCTTTGAACTGAAGAAACAAATGCTGTTCGTTCTTAGTATATAAATAACACATGCAATAAACAAGCAAACTAACAGGAGAAAAAAAGAGAGATAGAGAGAAACAGAGATGACATGCAAGTTGTGAACCACAAAAATGGCAATGAAAACACTTAAACATGTATATCCACACCACAGGCAACATGATAGAGGCTTCCTGGTACAACTACAGGCGGAATGCTGTATGAACCATTCCCCGCATAGCAATTTTACCTGCCTTAGTGAAGGAATTCAACTGAAAAATTGTGGTACGCCTTGCTGTTAAATGGCATGGACACAACAGAATCAGACAATGAGATTTGAAAGACTTAGATCATTTTCCTTCATTATGACAAGTAAGAATACTTAAGTATTTAAAAGGTTGTTCTAGATCAAAATGAATATATACTGAAAGTTTTGGATAATTTTCCTTTCAAAGATATTTGATTTTGGAGATTAAATTAAAATTATGAACTAAAAGAGTTTAATAAGTAAGGCAGTGCTGCTTTCGTTTAGATATTTATGTTCTCAGGACAAAACGTACATCTACATGTTTGGAGGAATAAGATATTAATAAAATTCGGTGAACAAAGATAAAGATATGAAATTATGTGATAATTTTATCTACAAAAATATGCACTACCCCCATGAGGTTCATACCAGAAAGTGAAGCAGGGTAGCACCTAAAAGAAGTTTACTTTCTGGGAGGTTATAACTCAAGCTATCAGAAAATAAATGAAAACACATGCAACTGCAAGTTCCATTTTTCACTTTTCTTCTATATTTTCACAACAATTGTCCCAAAACCTCAGGCAATCATATAACGACTGTTAAATTCAGAAACTTCAATCTCTAATCAACTCTCATGTCATCCAAGAAAATACAAGTCAATATATAAAAATCACATGAGGAGACTCACTTCGTAGATAATGTGGAGATGATGGTTTTTAGCAGTAGACAGTATTCTTCATGTCTTAAAACATGGTCCAAACTATTATGATCCAAACTCATTTAAACAATAAGTAACTTTTCGTCACCCAATGACCAGAAATAATCACTTACACATGGCAACACTTGGGATTTGTATTAATAATCAGAAACTTTTGCAGGAAGATTTTTTTTTCTCTTTTTAATCATGACAAAAGGATAAAAAACTAGAGACCTAGCATATAGCCCCAAAAAACTAAGGATGTTGTCGTAAGTGCACAAGACTATTCTTTTTACTTACTTTTTAATTTTTTTTCTCCCCTATAACAGTAAAACATAAAGACAATTTCCATAACATGAAGGGTTGACTAGAAACATATGCACCCAAGAGGAACCTTCCAAGAAACCATCACAGAAAGGACTCTTGGTTCGTTTCATCTCCAGAACGTTGCTGCACTTCATTGTAAATACGGAACAGCACCAGAAAAGTCACAGGAAGTTGGATTAATTTTCCAGGAAAAAGTCACCCAGACTGTGACTTTCGTGGCCCCACCCATTTGCTTCGTCTTCTTGTTCGGTGCAGTGGTTGATTTAGTTTACAAGTAACATCTTAAGGGTCCACAAAATTCAGTCAAACAAGGAGTGAGGGGCTACGCAATTTCTGCGGGCTGAGTCACAGAGTTTGATAATCACCCACATTTCTTTATGGCAAACAAATAGGAGGAGGGCTTGAATGTAAGAACCATTTATTTGATTTATCATATTTTGCTCTATGTTTTTCAACATAAATTCTTGATTTACTGTGTGGAAAGTTTTCTAACTTTGACCTTATTTCTTGTTGCGTTTCGAATATCATGTTCTGAAATAGTTAATA
Organism: Casuarina glauca; assembly: GCA_028551395.1. Classification (NCBI taxonomy): domain Eukaryota; kingdom Viridiplantae; phylum Streptophyta; class Magnoliopsida; order Fagales; family Casuarinaceae; genus Casuarina; species Casuarina glauca. The sequence goes on along the minus strand of CM052345.1, from coordinate 13,727,189 downwards.
TACTTGTTTATCCAATTTTGACTATGTAATAGAATTTAAACCTACTTGAGACATGCTATAACTAAAACCCATTATAGATGAGGTGGGTTTTTGTTTGTCTGTTGTTGATTCTTTCATTCGTAGTACTATGATATACTAAACATTTAAAATGCTTTCGAGGGATTAACCTTCAATTTTATTATTTCTTGATCTTACTTTCTATAATAAAGAACCTAAACTTTTATTTCTGAAATTTAAACCCACTGGACTAGACTTTTTAGAAGAAATATTTATTAGCCTGTTGCACTTGCCATTTTTAATTCTATTCCTATTCCTTATATGTATATAATGTATACTCATATTTCACTAATCAATTAAACTTTTTTGTTTTAGCTTTTTGCAAACTAAATAAATGAAAACATCTAATGCTCTTGGATCTTGGTAACAACAAACTGGAAGCCATTATTCCTCCTTGTCTCGGGATTGTTGAAAATATTGAAGAAATTGTTTTGTCAAGTAATCACCTTAATGGTAAGGTGCCTTCATCCATATTCTCTAACCACAGCAAAATTACAGTGTTTGATATTTTGGACAATCAATTGGAAAGGTTCTGTCGTTTTCTATATTTGCTAGTCTTAGTAGTCTTAATCTCTCAAACAATGACCATTTGGAAGTTGAAATTGAGTCATCTTTGTGGGTTCCATTATTTCAACTAGACACTTTAGGCTTAGCATACTGCAACCTTAACCAAGTATGGTTACATTTTCCCAAGCTTCATCTCCAACCAAATTTCCTTGTTCTCGTGAGACCTATCTTACAACTCAATTGAGGTAATTGTTCAACAATAATCATACTTGAACCATAATACAAGGGCCAAATTTAGGATGGAAAGGAAGAGAACAAAACAAGTGATAAGTCTCTCTTTTATGCCTTTGTTGCCATCTCTTATGTGTTTGGATTTTGGGTAATTTTGCAAATTCTTATTATTAATAAGAATTGGAGAGAGATTTATTTTAGAACCATAGACAAATATATAGATAGATCATTGTTTTTTAATATTTTCTTAACATTAGTGAACTCGATCCAACTTCGAGTTGAAAGGTTGTTTCTATCAATTGTATTTATGATGGTCTTATTTCATTAATGGGGTTGGGGCCTTTTTTTCTCTTGTTTTTATTGTTGAAAAGAGTATGGAAATTTACTTGGAATAAAGAATTGGATGTAAAACCATATGCTTTTGAGATTGGAGTAATAAGCAAGAGGAACTTTTCAAACATGAATTGATAGGATCACAAACATGACTCCAATGCACCAAATTCTGTTTTGACCTTATAAACTTTGTTCTAACCTGACATTGTTTTCAAAGCTTGGTTTCTTTCTCAACACATTTGTGAAAGTTCCAAATGCAAAAGGTTGAAATTGTGTCAAACATTTTTGTCCATTGATATAGGAGTCTTGAATACTCGATGACAATGAATTTTGTTTTCCCCTCATTAGAATCCATTGTTTGGTACTTGAGATGATGTAATACTAAAGCTCTCTTCAACACAAGCATACTAGGTTGGATGGGATTGTTATGGTGCTAGGAAAATTATGTGTTAGTGTCAGGACTTATCTAGCTACTTCCAAGCAATAGCATGCATATGATGCTTCGAACATTTTCATTAAGATTTTAGGAGTTTCTATATTACTACATTTAGAGGTATATTTTTTAATGGTATTATATTTAAATATTAATATTTAATAATCTATTTGTATATCTATTTTTCAATACAAGAAAGAGTATAACTAATATTAAATTTTAATATTATATTGTACATAATCTTGATAATTTATCTTTTAACATAACTTTCATGTAATTTATTTCTGTTTGAATATGAAAACTTGGTAATTCATTCTAAATATTTGTGCTAAAAAAGACTGAATTCTTTCCTTTAAAATCAATTGTTAAGAAAATGACAATATTAAATATATGAAAAGACTTATAAGATAAAAATATTGATAAAACAAAAAAAAATGTTATTTAACATATTTCACATGGACTAGTCTATAAGCAACGAGATAAAACGACAAGGAAGAGATTATAAAGATCTAATATTTAATAGAATGTTATATTTAAATTTAATATGCTATGAAGTCGGTGGTGGAATTTCAGGCCAATCAAAACTTAAAGAAGATAAGAATCTAGTTGATGTCTTTGTCTTTGACTTTTTATGAACTTGATAAAAGTTTGGTTAATCTTGAATTTGTATAGATATTTTGAAAAATTGATCGTTTTGATTTTGACATAAATTATATTCTTAGTAAAATTAGAAATCTATATTTATTGGTCAAAACTGAGAAACAAGAGAAAAATTGAAGTGGCCATCTTTTTTCTTCTTCTTTTTTTTTTTTTTTCCTTCTTCAATGTTTTGGGTTATGTTAGGCCAAATGTTTGTTTTACCTTGAGAATTACATTGTTGTTTTCTTACAAACTCCAACAATCAATATTTCAAATTGGGAGGTCAAATTAGAATTTGACCCAAGTGTCGTGTCATGTTCATTTCACTGATTCAAGGCGGAGATAACATGGCATTTTGACAACCGGTTTTGGCACAATAACTAAAAACAAGCCGTGCGCTTCTGCCATCTCCGCCGCATGAGTTCTTAGATGACTATGATCCAGAAACTTGAGAAGAGGACGGAGATCAGCCAGCGGTGCGAGCAAAACTTCCAAAGATAGTCAAAACTTCGGCCGACATTCTTAAGAGATATCCAGCCCATTAGTTGGGTTCTCTCACACATTTTCGCCTCTCCTTGTATATCTGAGAGCTTGTCTTTGTACTAAATTTTCTAAAGATAGTCGATACGATCCTCTAATATTCTCAAAATACGATCCTCTAAAATGTAGCCACTCCGTTTGTCTCAAAACACTTCAGGTGATTCCAGAGTTCCAAACAAACTCTACACAACGTCAGGCCCATTTTCAAATTGTATCTGCTTGGACGTGTTTGGTTTCCTTCAGACCTTTTGTTAAGAACAGATTCAGATTCAATATGAACAGATTCAGATTCAACACATAAAACTGAAGAGCTAAGGATATCGGAACCAACCGGCGATTGTAGGGACTCCCGCCGTGCTCGACGATGCCTTCTCTTCCCAATGGTAGCAACTCACGAACAATCTGTAGGCGTTTACGGTACACCGGAACCAGGACTCAAACTAGAGACGTCTTCTCTCCCAAGCTACCCCCCTTCGTGCCTCCTTTTCCTTTTTGTTAATTCCCCCCCTTTCCTTCATTTGGGTCACTCTCTTGGAGCCCTACCCGCTCCATAGTAATTCATCAGCCCATCCTAATCAAAATAAGACAGCCCATACCAAAAAACCATTATTTAGCCCACGTCTACGTATTTACAAAATAGCCCGTAACAACTCCTCCCCCCTTACAAAAGAACCTTGTCCTCAAGGTTCAAATCAGGGTACCTTAACCGTAACTCCTCAGTAGGACGCCATGTTGCTTCTGTGGCTGGAAGACCCCTCCAATGCACTAACAGCTCTTCTTGACCCTTTCGGGTTCTCTTGTCCAGAATTGCTTGCGGTCTTGCTACTACTAGTTCTTCCCTCCCTACAACTTGAGGAAGTTCTGTGAAGGGTTCCACATTCCGTCCCAATACCTTTTTGAGCTTGCTGACATGAAACACAGGGTGTATTCGGGAGTCTGCCGATAGCTTAAGACGATAGGCCACCTTACCCACTTGCTCTTCAATCTTAAATGGACCATAGTACCTAGGTAATAATTTATTGTACTGAGGCATTCCAAGGGAAAGTTGTCGATATGGATGAAACCTAAGAAAAACAGAATCTCCTACAGCATACTCCACCTCCGAATGTCTCCTGTCATAGACCTTCTTCATCCTTTCCTTAGTTTCTGCCATCTTCTCTCTTAATTCCTTTAACACCTGCTCCCGCTTTATAAGTTCCCTTTCTACATCATCCACATTAGAGCTACTAGGAATATAATCAAGAAGGTTGGGGGGAGGCTTACCATAGACCACCTCATAAGGCGTTTTGCCATGAGAAGAATGCTCGTTTGTATTGTAGCACCATTCAGCCCAAGATACCCATTTAACCCATTGTTTAGGATGATCACCAACAAAGCTTCTTAAATACATTTCCAAGGACTTATTAACCGCTTCTGTTTGCCCATCTGCTTGGGGGTGATAAGCTGTGGTATAATTTAGCCTGGTACCATGAAGATTGAAAAGCTCCTGCCAGAAAGCACTAGTGAAGACAGGATCTCTATCTGAAACTATTTGCTGTGGCATCCCATACAGCCGATATATATTGTGGAAGAAGGCTTCAGCTACAGTTGTAGCTGAATACGGGTGCTTAAGTGGAATGAAATACGTCATCTTCGAAAAACGGTCCACTACTACCATGAGACAATTCTTTCCTTTAGATTCAGGCAGCCCGTCTACAAAATCCATAGATATTTCAGTCCAGGTTTCATGTGGTACAGGCAGTGGCTGAAGAAATTCAGCTGGTAGAGAATTAGGTATTTTGTTCTTTTGGCATGTGACACACTCTTGTACTACCTTCAATACTGTCTTCCTTATTTCCTTCCAATGGAAAGCTGTACGAACTCTCTGTAGGGTTTTGCGAACTCCTTCATGGGTAGTGGAATGGATCTCTTCTACAATGGGTTGCACCAACTCAGAATCGGGCAGCAAGAAAATTCTACCCTTGTAGAACACTAGATCATCTCGGTATTCCCAACTTTTCCCCATTGTTCCAACCCCAATTGCCTTCACTTTTTCTTGTAACATTGGACTAATTCTTACCTCTTCTCTAATGGGATCCAACCAAAGAGGAACCGAAGTAGAAATAGCCAACAAGTCAGCCTCCCTGCTTGAATCCTCACCCTCCTGAATATCAACTTTTCTAGAAAGTGCATCAGCAGCCCTATTATCTCTTCCTGGTTTATACTCTATCACAAAATCAAAACCCATAAGCCTGCATAACCATTTTTGTTGAGCTGGAGTGGATATCTTTTGCTCCCACAGATACTTCAAACTCTTTTGATCTGTTCTAACCACAAAACTTCGTCCCAGCAAGTATGATCTCCATTTGTTTACTGCAACTACCAATGCTAAGAGCTCTTTCTCGTAAGTGGACAGCAGGGCATTTCTTCCTTTTAATACTTGACTCATGTAAGCTATGGGGTGTCCTTGTTGTGAGAGTATCACTCCAATGCCATGACCTGAAGCATCACATTCTATTACAAACCTTTGATTAAAATCTGGTAGTGCCAACACCGGAGCCTTAGACAATGCTTCTTTTAGCCTCTGGAAGGCCTCCTCCGTCCTTGGATTCCACTGAAACCCCTTATCTTTTTTTAACAGCTCAGTCAGGGGTGCTGCCAAGTGCCCATACCCGGCTATGAATCTCCTATAGTACCCTGTTAAGCCCAAGAACCCTCTCAAACTCTTTAAATTAGTTGGTTGCGGCCAGTTGATCATATCTTGAATCTTCTCTTTATCCACCGAGACCCCATTAGCCTTAAGAACATGCCCCAAATACTTGACTTCATCCTGCCCAAAGGCACAGTTAGTTTGTTTCAAGTACAACTTATGTTCTCTAAGTTTCTCAAACACTCTTCTCACATGCTCCACATGAGTACTCCAACTCGGGCTGTAAACTAATATATCATCAAAAAACACCAACACAAATTTCCTCAAAAATTCTTTGAAGGTTGTGTTCATTAATGCTTGGAAGGTTGAGGGTGCATTAGTTAGCCCAAATGGCATAACTAGAAACTCGTAATGGCCTTGATGAGTTTGAAATGCCGTTTTATACACATCCTCAGGGTGCATCCTCACTTGATGGTACCCTGATCTCAAATCTAGTTTTGTAAAGTATGAGGCTCCTCTGAGTTCATCAATGAGCTCTTCCACTGTCGGAATGGGAAATCTATCCTTGATTGTCTGTTTGTTCAGGCCTTGGTAATCTACACATAATCTCCATGATCCATCCTGCTTCTTAACCAATATCATCGGTGATGAGTAGGGGCTTGTGCAAGGTCTAATTACTCCTGCCTCCAATAACTCTTTAACCATCCTTTCCAACTCATTCTTTTGATAATAGGGGTATCTATAAGGTTTGCTTGCTATAGGATTAGTTCCTGCTTGCACCGGAATCTTATGATCACATTCCCTAGAAGGTGGGAGGCCAGTAGGGCTTTCAAATAAGTCATCATACTCCTGGATCAGCGCCCTCAAGGATGATTCTGCTCTGCCATTTTCATCATTCGTCACATCTGTTTTGCCTCTTTCCAATGCCCATAACTGCGGTTCTGAACCCTCATTTGTAATCTTGTGTATGTGTAGTAATGCTCCTTCAGGTTTCCGTCTTAGCTCTTTACACATGTGCTGTCCTTCTACTAGCTTATTCTCCCCGGCCCGTAGTCCTTGTAACTTAAGCTCCTTACCTCCAATCATAAATGATATTTGCATCTCATTGAAATCTAAAGCAACTTTACCCAACAAACGCATCCATGGGGAACCAAGAACGGCCTCAGGACCTTTCAAGTCTAATAGATAGAAATCAACACTCATTCTTAAACCTTGTATAATCACAGTGACTCCTCTACATAACCCTTCACTCTTCATTTTATCTCCGCTGGCCACCTCTACATTAACACTTTTGCTATGATTTGGAATTATACCCCATTTTTGTGCTAACTTGTTGCTTCAAAAATTATTCGTACTCCCTGAATCCACCAATAAACAAACTGTATTTCTTTTATCACCTATTTTCCCCATAAACATTATCGTTCTAGGGGTCGTGGATCCGTATAATGCATTCAAAGTGATTCTTGGGGGTATGTCAATAAGTTCCTCAACATCCTCGTGGTTTCCTCCTTGATCCTCATCTATTCCTTCCTCATCAGATTCTTCACCCACCATAAAAAATAACTTCTTTTTACATTTATGTGTTGGGGTGTATTTTTCATCACATTTGAAACAAAGCCCTTTTTCTCTTCTTTCTTCTATTTCTTTTGGCGTTAATCTTTTTCCTTTTTCATAACTCTTCACATCTCGGCTAACCGCCTTGTCTTTGGTTTTATAATCTACTGGTTTAGTTGTTTTTCTCCATCCCCCTACTATCTCATCTTTCTCGAACAATTTTGCTAAACTTATGGCCTCGTCCAAAGATGTAGGTTTCCTTGCCTTCACTTCACATCTTAATGACTACTTCAACCCTCGAATGAAACACCCTTTCTGTTGTCTTTCAGTTAAATCTTCATCCCTCACCAACATTTTAAAGAATTGGTCCTCATATTCTTCCACAGTTCCTTCTTGAAACACATCCAGCAAATCAATAAAGAAATCCTCATATTCTGTGGGTCCATACTTAGCAAGCAAGGCCTTGACTAACAGTGGCCAAGTTAACAACTCCCCTTTTAGTTTCCTACGGTAAACCTCAAACCAGTACCTTACAGTTCCTTCAAAATGCCAGGCTGCTATAAGGACTTTGTCTTCCTCTGGGGTTTGATTGTAATAGAAAAAACTATTGGCTTGGCAAACCCACGCCGTGGGATCTTCGCCCCCACCAAACCGAGGGAAATCAAACTTCACCCCACCCCCTCTTTGGGGACCACTCGAGAAACCACCCTTTACATGGAATTCAGAATGACGATCAAGGTCTTCATCCTCTTTTCTGTTTTTTTCTTTGTCCCCATCATGATCCCTGGAACCTTTGTAAGACTCCTTGCGAGAATCTCGTGATCCTTTCAATGAATCAGAAGGATCAGGATCCCCGTTCGGTTCAGATTTCTCCTTTTTAATCGATTCAGGCCCTTTTTCTATCTGAGATTTTAGATCGACGAACATACCCATCAATCGATCAAACTTCCTATCTAAATCCACAACACGGTCATACTTCTTGTCCAGATCTGTGAATTTTTTTGCAAGATCGGACAAAACGGAAGCAAAAGATGGATCAGCCATCTCCGATACCAATTTGTTAAGAACAGATTCAGATTCAACACATAAAATTGAAGAGCTAAGGATATCGGAACCAACCGGCGATTGCAGGGACTCCCGCCGTGCTCGACGATGCCTTCTCTTCCCAATGGTAGCAACTCACGAACAATCTGTAGGCGTTTACGGTACACCGGAACCGGGACTCAAACCAAAGACATCTTCTCTCCCAAGCAGCCCCCCTTCGTGCCTCCTTTTCCTTTTTGTTAATTCCCCCCCTTTCCTTCATTCGGGTCACTCTCTTGGAGCCCTACCCGCTCCATAGTAATTCATCAACCCATCCTAATCAAAATAAGACAGCCCATACCAAAAAACCATTATTTAGCCCACGTCTACGTATTTACAAAATAGCCCGTAACACCTTTGCCACCACCTGGACGGGGACATTTTGATGCTGATATTTTTGTGAGTCCAGGAATTTTAAATTTCTGCTGTGCTACTCGTCTGCTTTTAACATTGGCCTATTTTGAATATTTTGGGCTTGGACGCCAACTTTTGAAAATTTTGAACTGTAGTGCGCTTTGGCATAATTACAAACACTCATGCATATAAATTTTCTATTGTCACTTAGCTGGATAACACAATAGTGAGTTAGTAGACATTTTAATCATGAGGTCTAGAATTTGATACCTTGCATGAGTAAGTTAGGTGCATGTATTATAATATCTTTAAAAAAAATTGCTTAACCTATCAGCTTAGTCATGAGTTAATAAAAATTTCAATTGTAAGGTCTAAACTTAAACATATATATGTAATGTACTATTAAAAAAAATTGATAATTAAAAAATAAAAACTCCCTTATTTAAGCATTTTAGACAAGTAAAGGCTATTAGATTGAGCTTGCCATCATTAGGCCTTGTTCGACACCATTTTCTGTACTAAGATAGGTTTTGCCATCTCTAGGCCTTACTTGGAATACGAACCTTTGTTGGGCTAGTCACTTCAACTGAAATGGACTACATGCAACCCAAACCCACCCCATCGAGAGCCTATCCTGCTAATTGTGCCTTAATAAAATGATTGTGAGCTGTACAATGTAGAGGGTTGTACACGAATCAAAGTCTTGATAAAAATGTTAAAATGTTGGTTGTTTCATTCATCTTCATGAATAACCTACTATGGTTTAACATTGATAAACAAATGTTTGATCATATATTGTCTTCCATAAGACTAACTGCCTTAACTTTTGTCAATGGAGTCCCTAATGAAGCATCTGCCATTTTTTTTTAGAAATATTGCTATAGGATTCAAACAAGTGAGAATGTTGTATTTGATATAGCAATAATTCTTTTTTGTTTCCTATTAGGTTCTTGTTAACTACTGTTTGTATGAATCAAACCATCTTTTCGTAATTAGTGATCTAAAAGTCCCATAAGAGATTGAATAGTTCATCATAAGGAATTTTTCTTCAAACATAAATATGATTTGAAACATCAAGAACTTTATCATTTATACTATGTAGACTCTTCAGTGATTGAATGCAACAAAGTTCGGATTGCACTTAGGTTTAAAGAAATAAGAATGTTTTCGCTAATACTCAAGGAGGATTGTGTGAAATATTGAAATATAGCTTGAACTTGGGCTTAATAAATCTTTTGATGTGCAAGTCCTAGGCCTAATTGAAGCACCCATTAGGTGATCTTTTTTCCCTTCTTGAACATTTTCATTGGACCTCATCTATTTCAGCCTCTTAGTGCTACAAAAGTAGTATATGCCAATTTTGTATAGAAAGATCTTAGTTATTTATGTTTTTCTTTATCTTTACATATTTTTCTTATTCTTTATGCCTTTCTTCTTTTTCCTTCTATCCTTTAACTTTTTGAATTTACATTTGTTATCTTAGGGTCTTGTTTCTTGTAACTTTATACCTTGACTTTATCTTTTTCTTTAACTTTTAATTCTCCTACTTTTTTGAACCATTCAATAAGTTCCATTATTATGTACTTGAAATTTCAAATTTAAAGTATATTAAAGTAAATTACACACAAGAGAGAAAAAAAATGTTAACTTAATTCCTATTGTCACTAGTTAGCTAATTCAAGTGATAGGTTAATAGGGACTTAGACAGTAAGGTTTGAATTTAACACCTTATGTACAGGAATTTGGTAAATATATTATTAAATTAAAAGAAAAAAAGAATGGGCCACGCTGCTTTAAAGCTATCCTTAATGGGCCATTCCCCATTCCCCATTCCTCATTCTACACTCTCATTCATTCTTTATATTAACCCTAAATGGCCCACTCCGCACTCTTGGTCGTCCTTCAAATCAATTCATCATCGACGCCATTTCACACTCCCGGTCATCCTTCAAGTCAATCCCATCCTTCACGCCATTACTTTCAGCAGGACACACAATTCATGGCCAAGCCTCTTTTACACGCGCGCTCTTTCACCTGACTCCCACGTTCCCAAACAAGACGTGGCTGCACTAGTTCTCCTGTGAGTACACACACGTTAATCACATCAGAATTCATACTTATATAGAATTCAAACACAAACAGGCTTGGTGACGAAACTCTCGGAAGTGTTCCGACTCTCTTTAAAATTTTCAAACTTTTTTTTTTTTTTTGATATTCCTTTGGAGATATCAAGTGCAACAAATTAAAAGATTGGAGACACATTGTTAAGTTCAAACAAAAAAATAAGGAATGAAGCGTCCATCCATAAACGTATTTCTCAAATGAGTGAATTTTCCAGTAATCTAGTCATACATTTAATAGTTTACTGCTAACAGTTCGGAAATCACGCGTCTTCCTTACCTTTTGCTCAGTCTAGCCTGCCACATTTGAATGATCTTTCATTTTTTCCTTTTCCCAAAGACTTTTCACTAAAGCTTTTCACTTTTTGTTCACTTTTCTACCAAATTTCACAGAGTTCTTACTTTTTGTTCCGTTAAGCACGCCAAATTGACAAAAATGAAGACTTTGTTCTGTTAAACATGCCAACTTAAAAGATACCGTGTTTTTTAATTTACCAAAAACAAAGACTCTCTTTTTGGAAGTCATCTCAAAAGTGTCTAATGAGTCAGTTGTTCACATGTTGTCATATTATGTGTCTTATTAAGGCTACAATATAAAGATGCACGTCGCAGACGCAGTTCGACGATAAGAAAAGCTGTTTTTGCGGTTTTCCAAGAAATGAAGATTTTTTTCACTAAGAATGTCATTTTACTTTGGGTTACGATCAATTTTTTTCCGTTGGCATGTGGTGAAGGCTGCAGCGAAGAACAGAGAGAAGCTCTCTTGCAGATCAAAAACTCCACAAATGGTTTAGCCTTCAAGGATTGGGACGGTCGGGATTGTTGTGAAGCGCTTGGAATTGTGTGTTATGGTGCCGGTGGCGGAGTCAGCATTATCACTGTATGGGATACGGGGGCACCACCAGGCATCTGGTATCCAAACGTCACCTTATTCACCTTGTTTGATGAGCTGGAGGTATTGGCTCTTGTTGGCGCACAAATTGGAGGAGGGCTTGAACGTAAGAACTTTTACTTGATTTATCATATTTCGCCTTATGTTTTCTAACGTGAATTCTTGGTTAAATGCGTGAAAATTTCTTTTAAATTTTGACTTTTTTAGATCGTTGCATCTCAAAATCTGAGAAGAAAATATTTATTTGCATGTCCTTCTTGCAACTTCTAATTCTATTCCTTATATATATATATATATATATAAAATATAAATCTTTATTCAAAATAATTTGTTAAATTTATTTTGTTGCAGCTTTTTGTGAACTAAAGAAATTGAAATATCTAGAGAGATTGAACCTTAGTAATAATACATTGGAAGGCAATATTCCTCATTGTCTTGGGATGTTTGAAAATCTTCAAGATATTGTTTTAGCAAGTAATCACTTTACAGGTGATGTGCCTTCATCCATATTCTCTAATCATAGCAAAATTAGGGAGTTTGATGTTTCGCACAATCAATTGGAAGGGGTCTTGTCATTTTCTATGTTTGTCAATGCTTCAACTCTCAAATTACTTTCCTTATCACACAATAAGAATTTGGAAGTTGAAACGGAGTCATCCTCATGGGTCCCATCATTTCAACTTGGCTTTCTAGAGTTGGCACACTGCAACCTCAACCAAAAGTATGGTCATGTTGTGCCAAGCTTCATCTCCACCCAAATTGGCTTAGACTTATTAGACCTATCTTCCAACTCAATAGAGATAAGCATACCTTGTTGGTTGCTATTCAACACCAATATCACTTTTTTGTTCTTGGATAGCAACAAAATAAGCGGCTCTTTTATCAATTGCCCTCCTGATCGAATTTCAGCACTTGAAATATTGGCCATGTCTAACAATACCATCACAGGTCCACTTCCTGAAAAAATTGGAAACATTTTTCCATTGGTACGTTATGTTGACATGTCCTTAAATGCATTACAAGGAACCATCCCATGGTCATTCGGCAATCTTTCTTTAGTCATGGTAGACCTTTCTAATAACATGCTTTCCGGGACGGTACCACAAAGTTTGACTAGAGGAGATGGACACCTAGTGTATCTAGACCTATCAAACAATAAATTGAGAGGAGAAATGCTTCCAAGGGATTCCAACATGACAAAGTTGGAGTACTTACAACTCAATGGCAATTATTTTGATGGAATCATTTCACCTACAATCTTAAATAGTCCAAAATTGGTAGTTTTAGATGTTCAAAATAATCAATTGTCCGGAACCATTCCTAAGTGGTTCTATGATTGTACTAGCTTGGTGGCAATTCTTTTGAGTGGAAATCATTTGAAAGGTCAACTGCTACCGAAAATGTGTCAAATGAAGAATGTTCAAATTTTTAGTATCTCTAACAATCACATTTCAGGAAATATTCCTTTGTGTCTTGATAATGTTACATCTTGGAAAGAGCCTTTTGAATCTATTTATTCAAAATATGACATATTTCAAAGGTATGTGTATTTTGGCGATGGCAAAAGAATTATATTATTTACTCCAAGAATGTCCTTGCAAGTGAAAAGAAGAGAAATTACTTTTCAAGGTATTCCTCTCTCATTGATGACTGCTATTGACCTATCCTCAAATCAATTGACAGGTTCCATTCCTTTTGGAATAGGAAAATTATCACAACTTTTGTCCTTAAACTTGTCACATAATTTTCTATTAGGTCCCATTCCAAATTCTTTTCAAAACTTGGTAAATGTGGAAAGCTTGGACCTTTCTCATAACAAATTGAGTGGGGAAATACCAAATGAGTTGGTTGGGTTGAGTTTTCTAGCTGTGTTTAATGTTGCCTACAACAATCTTTCTGGAAGAATTTCCTTTGAAAAACAGTTCTTAACTTTTGAGATGCAATATTTCAATGACAATCTAGAACTTTGTGGAAATCCTTTGCCAAGAAATTGTTCCACAACAATTGAACTCGAGTTGGAAAACAAAGGCCAAAGTAATGGTGGAAGGGAAAAGACTAGAATAATTGATGATCCTATCTTCTATGCCTTTGTTGCTGTCTCTTATGTGATTGGATTTTGGGTTTTTTTAGGATTTCTTATTATTAATAAGAATTGGAGGCAAATTTACTTTAGAATCATAGATGGATATATAGATAAATTGTTGTTTTAAAATATTTTCTTAACCTTAGCATTCCCATCTAAATTTTCAGTTGAAAGTAAAGTTTGTTTCTACCAGTTGTATTCTTGCTGGTCTTATTTTACTATTGGGTTTGATTTTTTTTCCCCCTTTTGTTGTTGAAAAGAGTATGCATTCTACTTAGAATAATGAATTGGATGTAAAAGCATATGCTTCCTATAAGACTGGAATAAAGTAGGAGGAACTTTTCAATGTCCTCAATTCTATTCTAACTTGATATTATTCCCTAAACTTGCCTTTTTTCTATATGTATTTGCAAGATATTTCAAATATAAAAGATTGAAATTGTGGAAAAACATTTTTGGTAACTAATTTGGGAGTCTAAAGTAAATGATGATGATGAATTTGCTTTTCTATGATTGAATTGGTTGTCAAAATTAATGTAGCACCCTTGATGCTAGATCTGTTTCTTTCATTCATAGAATTCAATGTTTTGTACTTGAGATGATGGGATATTGGAGCTTTCTTTGACATTAGTAGATTGCGTTGGATGGGATTTTTTTGGTGCTAACGAAATTGTGTTAGCGTTAGGAAGTAATAGTATTTATATGGTTGTTGGGTTACAACATGTACATGATACTTTGAATTTTTTTCTTTAAATTTCAAGTATTTATATTTTAGTATATTTTACAAAAGACTTAATTCCTTCCTTTAAAACCAATTATTAAGAAAAAGATATATTTAAGTACAAAAAGGCATAATAAGATAAAGGGTTTTGGGCCTTTAATTATCCCTTTAGATCCTTTGTAACTTTCTTTCTAATGGAAGATGAAGAATGATAAGATTTTAAATCTATTGGTTGATTAATCTAAAATTTTCTAACAAATTCCAAGATCAAGTGTTTTTCCTTTATTTTTTCCTATAAACATATTCCGAGCTTATGGATTTTACCAAAGCCAAATCAAGTCTTTCTATACAAGAATACCTAATAAGTTTCATTTCTATCCTGTCTCATCTTAAGGCATTTACAAACAAATCTAAACGCTACTTGGATCAATTGAAGAATTCTAGCCATAATCAACCTACACAGTAATTCTTTACTATATATTTTGTTGGCCAACAACTCAACTAGACGTTGTTTTCAAGGCAAACCAAAAATTAGCTTGTATCTCATTATATTACAGTAGCAACATCATTTGCGAAAAAGATCAATTGAAACCACTATCCTTTTTCCTTCAATCAGGGTGAATTTTTAGGAGAAACACTCTTACAGGCCTTTTTCCCAATGCACCATACTCTGTTCTGTCCTGATGTTGCAGCTAAAGAACTTGTTTTTATCCCACCATATGTCAATTCCAAATCCGATGTGGTACTTGAAGGAGATTCACTACACATTCTAGACGCCAAGTTCATTTGGTCAATCAGTGAATGCCTTACACGTGAAGCAACCGATGGAGTTTCATAGAGACTTATATCAGGGAAGTAACGTGTTGGGACTGGTGAATTTGGATTGCTCAAGGCATCCTCTTGCAAAATGTCCCTTATTCTAGACAGAATACTATAGGCCAAGTTTCCAAGAACACGAGAATATGCTTCTAGAATTAGATGCCTAACATCTTACAAGAATGAAAAAGAAAAATTACCACTTATTTCTGCCACAGTATCTTTCTATAGTGATGTAAAGGTCAGTCTTAGTGAAACAGTTAGATAATGACAACTATTCGCAAGTGTCAAAGAATGAACTAGACCATTCTAATGAAAGCAGTCTAAATTTGAGTACCATTATAATAACAAACAATACATAAGTTCCTATAAGCACATACTGGAGAAATCATTCTAATGTGGCAGGATAAAATACCCCGGCAAAGAAGAAAAACAGCCAAAAAATGCAAATATGTAGAGATGTATTGAGAAAATGGGTAGAATGAACATAAATGTATGATAACTCACCTTGCCATACTGAATTTTTGTAACATCAAGAAATGTATGAGGAAGGTTTGAATATATAGTCTTAAGTTGATTTAGAAGGGCTTCTACACGGCCTAACAGTGACTCCATCTTTTTCATCTTTGACATTGGATCCTTTATAAATGACCATGATGTTCGAACTGGGGATTTATCACTATCTTGTTTTGTAAGTTTCATTTTTCATGCAAATATAGCAGCTTCAAGCCTGTTAATGACCTCAAGAATGCTATGTTCATATTTCAAATTCAAGGAATTGAGTATCTCTTGCTGTGAGATTGATTCTAGAGACAAAGCCTTGTACAGCTCCTCACCAAGGCTTGTCCTCCTAGACTGTATACATAAAGTGATATGTGGTCGATAAGTTATGACTCTACAATGACGATTAAAAATTTCAAAATTTAATCTGTAAGTCTAATCATAACAACAATCTTCAAAATGATATTTAAGCATGCAGACCATGTCTCCATTTTGTAGTGTTGTGCCAAGGTAAACTAACCAAATCTAAAACCACTAATGAGAACCTTTGTGTTCAATTCAACTTTTGGCATTTCAAGAAAGATTTCTTCAAAAAAATTCAAAAGGTTGAATGATGAAGTACTTCTCATAGAAAAGATTAAATATTGGGAAGAGCATCCCCAATAATAGATGGCACAGGCATTTCAAGCAAAACACTTTCATTGATTGATTTTGCAGCCTTGAATACTTGATGTACTACTCTTCCATGATGAAGCAGTTTCTTCCTTTCGAAGTCAGATAGCCCCATCTTTGGTACTTGAAGTGACAAAAGCCACCATCTTTTGCTTTGACATTCAATACTATTCATTCCTTCTGCCCGAGTACTCCCTTCTACATACCAAAACTCAGTATTCACCATTGAATCAAGTGTCGCCTGACAAATGAGAAGTCAATGTATTAACATTATGACAGGTACAGATAAAAACATCCAAATTTTGATGGGAATAAAGAGATCACCTACAATAAGCATAGAGTCCAACTTTTGAAGTGCTGGCAGATTCATGTGGATGTCAGCACGGACTTTTGGCGTCATTATCTGCACAAATATAGCTTGAATGCAAATCAGACCAAAATTAGGATTAATACTTCCATTGTTACAGATCTAAGTGAAATAGTATATATCTCTAGGGTCCGGCCATTTGCACCATTTTGCTTGGCAGGAACTAACTTAACCATATAGTTAGTAGGGGAGAATAACTGATAACTCTATATTTTATAGAGTTATTAGTAGTATTTTAGATAATTTTTAATATAGTTTTTATTAAATTATATTTATATTTAATTATATTTATATATATGTTGTTATTTTATGCAACAAACCCAAAAGAGAAGAAAAAAAGAAATAAATCATGCAAAAAAAGGCTATCAATGTTCATCAATTATCTATGAAGCATGTGAGAAGCAAGGAGAAGAAAATGAAAAGTCAAAAGAGAGACCCACGTGAAGAAAGAAGGAAAAGAGAAGGAAACACGTGGGACCCATGAGGCTATTATGTGAAAGAGAGAGAGGAGAAATTAGTGGGTTCTTGTCGGGCAACGCAAGTGACAATTATCGGGGGCCGAAGGTCTTTTATAAACAAAGGAGGCAATTACCTAAGGGGGGACTGACGACCCAGGAGAGAAATCGAGTGAAAGGAGAGAGAGTGAGTGGAAAACCGAAGGAGAGAAACCGGAAAAGAAAGAGAAACAGAGGTGAGCGGCTTCTCCTTCGCCGGAAAATCAAAGCTTACGCGCGACAGCGCGGGACTCTGAGAACGTGCAGCGGTTCGGCAGAAAAGAATCTGTCCAAAACAGGGATGAAAACGAGCTGTACGCGCCGTCACGCGCCACCGTCACGCGCTGTCACGCGCCAATGCCACGCGCATTTTCTTCTCCTTGCTTCTCACATGCTTCATAGATAATTGATGAACATTGATAGCCTTCTTTTGCATGATTTATTAGTAACCAGTATTTCTCTTCGCCATTTGCTCTTCCTTTCTTCAGCCAGTGGCTCCAATTTCCACAACTCTCCAAAAACTGTTGCTGAAAACCAATTTATTACACACTATATAGTTAAAAAAACTGCAATGTTTCTCATAGGCATACAATGAACAAACAAGAAGTTTACTAAAGATAGGCCACGATCTCATAAATACTACTGCGGAGAGACAAAATTTTGCAATCTGCTTTCACTATTTCCAAAAGTTGAAATATTAAATCCTGCTAATTCCATATCAATACCCTCGTATGCTTAGGCTTCGAATTTTATGAGTTTGACACTTGATATAACATAGTAAAAGCGAGTACGGAAAACAAGGTCAGGTAACAAGCCGATGAAATTAATTCTTTCAACTAAGTAAATGGATATATTGCATACCCGATAGATTTGTAAATCCATTTGACAATGCTAAAGCAGTGCTTACGCCCTTGCGCCCTCCTGTTACATCTTCACCCAACAACAACTTCGCAAATTTCTCTTTCATTGCATCAGAAAGCTAAATGGTATAAGCAGTTTCCCTTTCACATAAAAATGTTGGGAGCTTTCTGAGAGCTCCCATTCATCGAAACTCTGTTCGTCCTTCTTCCCTGTCCACTTTGAAGAAAATGATCCAAAAGCATCTTTGCTGGAAGAACAGCTTGAGCCATCATCCTCCAAGGAGTCAGTTACACATTCATCCCCTCTACTCGTTCTGCTTTCATTTTCATAAGATTAATTATTGAGACTACAACCCTCAAGACCATTATATGTCATTATCCCTAATAGATTCCATAACAATTTTGATTTTGTTAGTGATCAAACCAAACGTGCAGAAGATGTTGCATTTTACCAAACAATACAAACAAATGTATTAAGGAAAAGCTGATTTAACAATATTGATAGCTTTGAACTGAAGAAGCCAATGTTGTTCATTCTTAGTATATAAATAATGCACATGCAACTAAAGAAGGTAAACTAAAAAAGAAAAAAAGAACACACACACAAAGAGAGGAACATGCAAATTGTGAACCACAAAAATGCCAATGAAAAGACTTAAATATGCATGTCCTCACCACGCAGACAAAATGGTAGAGTTTCTCTGGTATAACTACAGGCAGAATGTTGTTTGAACTGTCTCCCTACATAGCAACTTTGCCAGCCTTGATGAAGAAATTGACTTGAAATATTGTGGTATAGTATGCCGTTAGTTAGCATACACAAAATAGAATTAGACAAGGAAAATTTGCAGGAGTGAGATCATTTCCCTTCATTCTAGCATGTAAGAATCCAAAACCAAATTTAACTTGAATATTTAACAGGTCGTGAGTGGAAAAACTTCGAGTGGAGTACGATGATATATAGATCAGCCATACAAGAACTCTGATTGAAACTCTGATTGTTGTTTACGTATCCTTTTCTCTTTATTATTTTTAGCATATTCATGTAAAGAAAAATGTAACCAATCTAAGCAGTGATATGCTTTTTGATTATCATTTTATTTCTATACCAAAATTATTGGGCTGAGGAGAGAAGGTCAATAGTTGCATATGTCTTGGTTTTCTTTTCATAGAGTTAAGAGTTAAACTTCCTTGGGAGTTGATGACCTTGAGATGGTAAATGATTAACATTGTTGGAAATGCGGAATTGAGTTAAAATCGAAATTCAAGTTTTCTAGTTATCTACATGCCCAATATATACAAGTTTTAACTCTATCTTAGCCATACCTTTCCATTCTCATTGCGTTTCCACAAGTCTTTATGCATGTACAACAAATGTCTTCTACACTATTTTTACTTTCATTTCTTCAAACAATATCTTACATGAAGATAGGCCTTGTTGGACACCATTTTCTGTACTGAGCTGGGTCTTGTAGTCTCTAGGCCTTAACTAGAATTCGAACCTTTGTTGAACTGACTACTTCAATGCAAAACAACCACTTAAATACCAAACCCACTCTATCGAGAGTCACAAAATGATTGCAACCAGTACAATGCAGAGGGCCGTACACAAATGTTGTTTCTCTTCTCCATAAAGAAAGGAAGAAAAAAATGTTGCTTTAATCTTTTTAAAAAAGTTAGAGCAAATTAAACCACATAAGAAAAGAAGATTTGTTGAATTTTTAAAAGAAAAAGTAAAACTAAAGAAGCAAATGAAAGCCAATTAAGTAAAGAATGTTGTTTATAGTATATATAAAAAATAGAAGGATAAAATGTTGTTTTTTAATTTGATAAAGAAAACTAAAACTAAAGTTAATCAAATCTAATGAAGTAACAAGTTACATATCTTATTAAAAAAGAATATTGCTTTAATTTTCTAAAGAAAACAAATTTAGAACAAATAAAACCCAAAGAAGAAATGAATGTTAGTTCAATTTATTGGACAACAAAGTCTTATATTAGAGAGGAAAGAACTTATCATATGTTTTATAAGCTTGAACAATCTCCTTCCTCAATGAAGCTATTTAAGAAAATGTGAACTTAGGCTTTTCACATGATATCAAAGTCAATCATTTCTCTATGTATTCTAACTCAAGAAAATAGAATGAACAAATCTTGTTTGGTTTTTCAAAGAAGACAAAAGGTACAACCAAAAGTTTCTAACCTTTTGGTTGGTCACCTGTGCTTCCCTTCACATGATATCAAATGATATAAGACCCTTTAAATTCCTTTGTTCTTATGAACTGCACATTTCAATACTAATAGATGACTTGCATATTGCATAAATACATAATTGGAAATCCCAAAGTTGTGCATCTAGTGTGTAGTCCAAGATATTTTATACATATTTACATGTGAAAATAATGTGCATATATATTATAGATCATACATACATGCAATTATATGATAGACATGTAAATGTGGTAGATATGTTATATTTATAATGAAGCTTAGATCAGAAATTAGATAATTGATACATATGTTCCTTTGCATGCAAATATACTTAAACTCTTTAGAAAAAATTGTTCTTGTTTTCATATGTAATGTTAAGAATGGAGTCAAAGGAGGGAGAGAAATAAAATAGAAATATTATCAATTGCGATTTTTTTTCATTTTGTCCATAAATATGAGGCTTTAGAAATCCTAAGTATATTATATTATTTGGTCACTTGTTATAGTGATAAAAAAGATTAAGTCACTGAAAAGAATTATCCCAGTATAGTGGCTCATATTTGTATGAAAATCTGATGTAAGGATTAAACTAATGTAAGTCAAGTGAACCCCAACTCTTAATAGCTCACTCTACACTCTTTGGTCATCCTTCAAGCCAAGCCATCATTTGAAGCCATTCCCCAATCTTAACCATCCCTCAAGTCTAGTCATGGCCAACCATCAACAAGTTCAGTCATCCCATGAGTCAAGCCATTAGAACCCAACTAGACTTACTAAAGCGCACCCTTTCGTCTAACTTCCAAGTTCCCAAAGAGGGACGTGGCTGCACCAGTCACTCTTATTGTAACTTCTATTGAAACGGTCACTCATATGTTAATGAATTGAATACAAACACAAATAGGCTTGGTGCCAAAAACTCTCGGAAGTGTCTCTACTCTATTTCAATTTTTAAACCTTTTTGTTTTTTTTTGTTTTTAATTTATGGATAATCCTTTGGAGATCTCAAGTACAAGAAATTAAAAGAATTGAAGGCGTAATGTAAAGTCCAAACAGAACAATAAAATGCATCTTCCATCTATAATGCTTTCGAACCATTATCACTTTAATGATAAGGTGCCTTCATCTGTATTCTCTAACCACAACAAAATTAGTGTGTTTGATGTTCCAAAAAATCAATTGAATAGGGTACTTTAATTTTCTATATTTGATAATGCTCAAGTCTTAGTAGTCTTGATCTCTCAAATAATGACCATTTGGAAGTTGAAATTGAGTCATCCTTGTGGCTCCTATCATTTCAACTAGACACTCTAGGCTTGGCACACTGTAACCTCAACCAAGTATGGTCACATTTTCCCAAGCTTCATCTCCATCCAAATTTTCTTGTTCTTGTTAGACCTATCTTACAACTCAATAGAGGTAAGCACACACTGTTGGTTACTATTCAACATTAGTATCAATCTCTTTCCTCAACTCCTCAAGTTGTTCTTGAAGAGCTAAGGAAGCCTATACTTACCTGAGCTGGATTCACTAAGGGTGAACTGTGTAGTTGAGTTGGACTGCATTGAATGTAGGCTTCTCATTTCATTATGTGATGCTTGGGTATTCCTATCTAACACCCATCACCTCATAGGAGTTTATTTAGGATTGATAGAATAATTAAGTTAGAGGAGGTGATATTACAATAGGGAATCTCTAGATAATTATAAAAAAATAAGAATTATCCTTATCCTCTTGTTATGTAAGTTTTCATAGTAATGTTTAATTAATATTCTTTTAAGATTTCTATACAAATAGAAGAAATATAGAAGAACTTACTAGGTAAGTAGAGAAAATATGTTTGAGAGACTTATTAAAACCCACATTAGCATGCCATGTCCATATGGCCACGGCAGCACCCATCTCTACCAGAATGCGACATGTGGCTAACCCTAACCACGTAAGCCCTGCATCACAAACCTCCAGCACGCCGTCTCCTTCACCGAAATCTTCGAGCCTCACCAAATGCACCTGGCCGGAATTTAGTCACCGGAAAACTTCCTTTTCCAACACAAAGACAACCAATCATCATTATAACACAAGATTTGTAAAACAAATCAAGCCACCAACCACGGCGATACCGAATTTGGGAAAAATCCCAAAATCGTTCAAGATCTTCTTCAATTAGAATTCATTTTGTAGATATGTAAATTAAATCAAATTGTTTTACGACTGTTCTTTCCTTTTACTTGTATTCCTATAAATTAGAATCCATTGTACATTTCCAAATCATCAAAATCATATTATCCATTTCCAAAGATTAGGCTTTGTGTTCTTGTGGTATTCTTGAGAAAAATGAGAATTAATCTAATTCTTGTTTTTCAATTTGGTATCCAAAGCATTCGACCATCGCCCAAATCGATCCTATTTCATTTTTTCCAATGGCCTCTACACAGACTGATTTGGTTCCCACCCTACCTGCTGTACATGTTCAATCTAAAAATATCACCATTCTGACCTCTTCTGTCAAACTCGAAGGCCCCAATTATTTGGTGTGGAAAGCCCACGTCCTCCCGTATCTCCAAGCCACCGAATTGCTGCCAACCGTGGATGGATCTCTCATCCAACCTGCCCAATTCACTACCATCGCTGATGATGAAGGCTTAATAATTCAGGTTAACAACTTGGATTATCTTGAGTGGCTAAAACATGATCAAACCGCACTCGGATTGCTTCTCAACACCTGCTCTGATGTAATCGTTAGTCAACTGACGAAACAAGAAACACCTTCTGATGTTTGGAGAGCTCTCACGGCGGAATTCGCCACTTAGAGCAACGCTAAGGCTTCTAGCCTTTGTTTGCAGCTTTAGGTGATAACCAAGGGCCACCGATCGATCTTTGAGTTCCTCAAGGAGATCAACTCTCTCGTTGATGAACTCGGTGGTGTGGGTGAGGTTATTTCCGACAATGAATACCTCACCCACCTATTCTACAGACTCTAAGCCCCCTACGCATCGCTCGCCACCACCATCTCGGTCAATACTTGGACTTCCAGCCTCACTAGAGAAGATCTTCAGGGTCTTTTTCTCACCTAAGAGGCTCAATTGTAGCTAGCAAAGCAATCCTGTGCTCTGCCGAAAGCTTTCTCCATGGCTCACAATCCACCGGCTCACCCTCAAGTCGTGGTTTAGACCCACACCCGCACCTAGATCCAGCGCAGAACTGTCCTTGCTAAAGACACTCCCTCCTTTCCGCCACATGCTAGGGGTCGTTTCACAACTAACGGCAATAATCATCGTCGTCCCTGGTGCTAGATTTGTCGACGCACCAGTCATTGGGCCACCACTTGTCGGGCCTGCTACAACCAGCCCACACAGAATGCTGGCTCGACTCACCAGGCCCTCAATCTGGCCCAATCTGTGCAACACAGATCCTATGGGGCCCCCTCTGCTCCCTCTTCAGAGGCCCACTCTGAAGTGGACTAGTACCCCGATTCTGGGGCCACCAATCACGTGACGCCATAGCCTATGGGCCTAGACCATCTGCTGCCCTACCAAGGTGAAAATGAAGTCACCATCAGTGATGGAATGGGCCTTCCCATCACCCACACAGGTAATTTTCCTAACCCTATGAATTTCAATATTTCTAACATTTAGTTGTTCTGAAAATATCAAAAAATTTACTTTTTGTCTCACAATTTACAAAGGATAATAATTGTGCCTTTATTTTTTACCCTAACTTTTGTGTGGTTCAACATCTCTTTACGAGCCGGACTCTACTCCAAGGTCCACTTAGACATGGACTCTACCGCCTTCAACCCAATAAAATGGTGCACGGGCCTTTTGCATTTAATATTAATTTAAATGTGTCTGTAAAATGGCATCAACATTTAGGGCATGCCTCTCTCCCTATTGTATCGAAAGTGCTCCAAAATAATAAAATAAAGCTTAAAGGCTCTTTTTGTCAATTATGTGGTGCTTGCCAAATTAGCAAAAGCAAGAAACATCCACATCCCCAACATATAGTATATCTCGAGGCCTACTTGAATTAATTCACGTTGACATCTGAGGACCTGTCCCATTACCATCTGCTTCAGGCAATAAATATTATATTACATTTATTGACGATTATTCCAAATTCACGTGGATCTACACTTTCCAATCGCGGACTCAATTTTTATCCATTTTTGAAAAATTTCATTTACTTGTGGAAAATCAATGCAATTCCAAAATAAAATCAATACAATGTGATGGGGCCTCTGAGTTCACATCTCAAGATTTTACAAATCTCCTATCCAACCTGGGCATTTCCCACCGCTTATCAAGTCCTTATGCCCCATTTCAAAATGGATCAGCCGAGTTTAAACATAGACATATCGTTGAAACTGACCTCTCTCTTCTTACTGAGGCCTATGTTCCTCTTCGTTATTGGGATCTTGCATTTGAAACTGTGGTCCATATCATTAAAAGGCTTCCAAGCCCTGTCATTCAAAACCAATCTCGTGGGATTTAATTTTCGATCAACCCCCTTCTATCCTTCACTTACGAGTTTTTAGTTGTCTTGTTTATCCCTATTTACAACCTTATAATAAACATAAATTACAACACCGATCTCGACCATGTGTCTCTATGGGTTATCCTCCAAGCTACAAAGGTTATCGATGTCTCTGCCTTTAAACAAATAAATATTTTATTGTAGCTGATGCAAATTTTGATGAATCCCAATTTCCATTCATGAACTTTATTGCATCCAAGCGCTCCCCAAATGCCTCATTTATTCCACTACAAATATCATTACCCAATCACTCTAGGCCACAGGTTCCACGCACAGAACCTTCTACATTGATCCCCACGGCCTCCTCTAGTTCTCTATCTTCTAACCACAATTCTATTCCGGTCACATCATCCATACCACCTCCTCCTCCTCCACCTTCCACTATTCATCCTATGACAACTAGGTTAAAAGGTGGGACTATTGCTAGGAGAACTTTAACCAAGCAACATACTTATGCCTTAACTGCCACCACCAAGGTTCCTAAGGAACCCTTATGCTTTATAGAGGCTTCTTCCTCTCCTGAATGGTGTAAAACAATGGCAGAAGAATATGCTGCTTTAATAAAGAATCAAACATGGGAACTCATACCCCCTCCTACAAAGATTATACCCATTGGTTGCAAATGGGTCTATAAAATTAAACTTCGTTCTGATGGCATCCTTGAATGATACAAAGCTTGCTTAGTAGCGAAAGGTTTTCATCAACGTCCAGGTATAAACTATACTGAGACATTTAGTCAAGTTGCCAAACCCGTTACTATTCAAACTTTTCTTTCAATTGCATTTAGCAACAAATGGAACATTCGTCAACTTGATGTTGAGAATGCATTCTTACATGGTCATCTCGATGAACAAGTCTTTATGACTCAACCTCAAGGTTTTAAAGACCCTCATCATCCTCATTATGTTTGTCACTTAGAGCGCTCTCTTTATGGATTAAAATAGGCTCCACGTGCGTGGAATCAACGCCTTACTTAATTTTTATTAAAAATCAGTTTTTCTCTTTCTCACGCCGACTCTTCCTTATTTTTTCTTCATATTGCCACATATAGTGTCTTCATTCTCGTTTATGTTGACGACATATTATTTACTGGCAGCCCCGATGCTCTTCTTCATCATATTTTGAAGCAACTTCAATGGGAGTTTGATATCAAAGATCTCAGTGATCTTCACTATTTTCTTAGCATTGAGGTTTTACCAACTAAACATGGTCTCCTCCTTCACCAAGCCAACTTTGCTCAAGATATTCTTCAATGAGCAAGCATGGGAAATGCTCGCGCTACATCTACTCCCTGCATTACTAGTCCTCCACCATCTATTAATGATGGGGAACCTTTTCCTGACCCTACTCACTATCGTAGTATTGTCGGTGCTCTTCAATACCTTACATTCACAAGTCCAGACATTGCTTATGCTGTCAATACTGCATGTCAATACATGCATGCTCCCACGATAACTCATTGGACCTTTGTCAAACGCATTCTCCGTTTTCTTACAAACACCTCTCGTTATGGCATACATATTACAAAATCTCCTACCACCCAACTTCATGCTTACTCTAATGCTGGCTAGGCCGACGATTGTGATGATCAAAAATCTACTGGTGGATTTTGTATATATCTTGGTTCCAATCTTATTTCATGGTGTTCCCACAAATGGAAAATAGTTGCTTGCTCAAGCACTGAAGCGAAGTTCAAAAGTCTTGCCAATACTGCTGCCGAATTCATCTGGATTGAGGCTCTTTTTTGTGATTTCGCCAAACCTCACCTACATCCCCTACCTTATGGTGTGATAACTTATCAGCTTTATATCTCTCCACTAATCCCGTTTTTCATGCTCGCACTAAACATGTGGAAATCAATTTTCATTTTATTCGTGAGCGTATCAAAAATCACCAATTACATATTCAATTTATTTCTTATGTGGATCAACCCACTGATATTTTTACAAAAGGTCTTTCTTCCTCCCACTTTGCTACTCTACAAACCAAGCTGACGATTCAATGTGACCCATCTGCTTGTAGGGGGGTATTAAAACCCACATCAGCAGGCCATGTCCACATGGCCACGGCAACACCCATCTTTACCAGAATGCGACATGTGGCTAACCTTAATAGTTTTGATTTTGTTAGAGATCAAACCGAACATGCAAAAGATGTTTCAATTTACCAAATAATAAAAAACAAATGCATTAAGGAAAAGCTGATTTAACAATATTGATAGCTTTGAACTGGAAGTAAATGTTGTTTGTTCTTAATATATCAATAATGCACATGCAACTAAAGAAGGCATACTAAAAAAGAATAGAGAGAGAGAGAGAGATAGAGAGAGAGAGAGAGAGAGAGAGAGAGAGAGAAATAACATGCAAATTGTGAACCATGAAAATGGCAATGAAAAGACTTAAATATGCATGTCCACACCACGCAGACAACATGGTAGAGTTTCTCTGGTGTAACTACAGGCAAAATGCTATATGAACTATCTCCTTACATAGCAACTTTGCCAATCTTAATGAAGAAATTGACTTGAAAT
The DNA here is from genome assembly GCA_028551395.1 of Casuarina glauca. Taxonomy (NCBI): domain Eukaryota; kingdom Viridiplantae; phylum Streptophyta; class Magnoliopsida; order Fagales; family Casuarinaceae; genus Casuarina; species Casuarina glauca. The sequence continues at coordinate 13,700,032 of CM052345.1, read as the reverse complement.
ATTGTGGTACGCTATGCCGTTAATTAGCATACACAATAGAATTAGACAAGGAAATTTTGTAGGAGTGAGATCATTTCCCTTCATTATGGCATGTAAGAATCCAAAACCAAAATTAACTTGAGTATTTAAAAGGTCGTGAGTGGAAAAGCTTTAAGTGGAGTACAATGATATATAGGTCAACCATACAAGAACTTTGATTTGCAACTCTCATTGTTGTTTATGTATCATTTTCTCTTAATTGTTTTTAGCATATTCATGTAAAGAAAAATGTAACCAATATAAGTAGTGATATGCTTTTTGATTGTCATTTTATTTCTATACCAAAATTGTTGGGTTGAGGAGAGAAGTTCAACAGTTACATATGTCTTGGTTTTCTTTTCATAGAGTTAAGAGTCAAACTTCTTTGGGAGTTGATGACCTTGAGATGGTAAATGGTTAATATTGTTGGAAATGTGGAATTGAGTTAAAGTTGAAATTCAAGTTTTTTAGTTATCTACAAGCCCAATATATACAAGTTTTAACACTATCTTAGCCATCCCTTTCCGTTCTCATTGCGTTCCCACAAGTCTTTATGCAACAACAAATATCTTCTGCATTATTTTTACTTCCATTTCTTCAAACAATAACTTACATGAATATAGGCCTTGTTGGACCCCATTTTCTGTATTGAGCTTGGTCTTGCAGTCTGGGTCTTAACTAGAATTCGAACCTTTGTTGTATTGGCTACTTCAATGCCAAGCAACCATTTAAATCCCAAACCCACCCCACCGAGAGTCACAAAAAGATTGCAACCAGTACAATGCAGAAGGCTGTACACAAATGTTGTTTCTCTTCTCCATAAAGAAAGGAAGAAAAAAATGTTGCTTTAACCTTTTTAAAAAAGTTAGAGCAAATTAAACTCACATAAGAAAAGAAGGCTTGTTGAAATTTTAAAAGAAAAAGTAAAACTAAAGAAGCAAATCAAAGCCAATTAAGTAAAGAATGTTGTTTACTATATATATAAAAAAAATGGAAGGATAAAAAGTTGCTCTTTAATTTTATAAAGAAAACTAAAACTAAAGTTAATCAAATCTAATGAAGTGAAAAATTCTATTTCTTATTAGAAAAAGAATTTTTCTTTAATTTTCTAAAGAAAACAAATTTAGAACAAATAAAACTCAAAGAAGAAATGAATGTTAGATCAATTTATTGGACAACAAAGTCTTATATTGGAGAGGAAGGAACTTGTGATATGTTTTATAAGCTTGAACAATCTCCTTCCTCAATGAAGCTATTTAAGAAAATGTGAACTTAGGCTTTTTACATGATATCAAAGTCAATCATTCCTCTATGTATTCTAACCCAAGAAAATAGAATGAACAAATCTTGTTTGGCTTTTTAAAGAAGACAAAAGGTACAACAAAAGGTTTTTGACCTTTTAGTTGGTCACTTGTGCTTCCCTTCACATGATATCAAATGATATAAGACCCTTTAAATTCCTTTTGTTCTTATGAACTACACATTTCAATACCAATAGATGACTTGCATATTGCATAAATACATAATTAGAAATCCCAAAGTCGTGCATCTAGTGTGTAGTCCAAGATATTTTATACAGATTTACATGTGAAAATAAAGTGCATAATGTTCGGTGAAATTCTACATGCAAGTGTATATGTCGAACAAGTAATATAATGATAAGTACAGATATCGTCCCACGAAGACTGGTGTTTACTAAACTAATTAATTACTAATGGTGAATAGACTCTAAAGTTTATCTAGCCAACTAAAATGGTAAAACATGGATTTAATAACTAAATTTAATTTAAACTTAATAAACGAAATGTGCTAGAGCTTTTGATTTCACCTAATTACTCAGTACAAATGTTTATTATCCATGCTAGCAAGATTTAATTCTACTTATGTGATGGCGAAATTTCCTAACTTATTCACTACCCTATGTCTAGGTGTAGCGAACCTACTTAGCTCATTAATCCACTGTGAGTCTGCATATGAATTAAATGAACTAAGCGCATTAAAATATGTGAATATTCCAGTTTGCACCTAAAGCCACACAAATCATATAGTATATTTCTATCCATATTAATCTATGGTTGCATATTACATGAAACAATTACATATCGTCGTCGTTCGAACTCAAATATGCAAATCAGATCATCTAAGTGGTAGCTAATCACTTAAATGCATTAAGATCAGTAACATGCAACTTCACATTCATAAAATATCTCACAAAGCACAAACAATCATAACATTCATACGTTATAATTAAGTTCCATCATAGCTCTAACACAATAAATTAAAATAACATATTTACATAAACTAAATCAGTGCAAGAAATTAAACAACACATTCTGTAAATTAAAAACATTAAGCTGTCACCAAAAATGTCTTCAAATCACAAAAAGGCTGCATAAATCTGCACATAAGGGGGAGATGAAGAATCTGTTTGAAGAACGGAAGAAAAACGAGCTGAAACGCGCCGTCACGCGCTCCCGCACGCGCCTCCACGCGCCGGTGACACGCGCCGCCGTTCGCCGCCACGCGCCGCCGTCCGCCACTAGTCTTCACAGAAACTTCCAGAAATGTAGATCGGGACGCCTAGGTTGCAGATCTGCAAAAATATCCCGAGAATCCGCCACAGAAACGCGTAGATCTGACGAAAGGACAAAGTCGGCGTTCGCACTTCTTCGCCGGAAAACCGCCGGAAACCGCACAAATCTGCTACAGAAACATCGGAAATCATACAAGGGGCTCAGATCCGCTCTTTCCTCGCTGAAAAACGCCCATAAACGACCGAGAATACAACTGGGATCACTGAAAAATGCCGAACGTCGCCGAAAACGCCGGTAGAAGCGGCGTCGGGTCTGCTGTCGCCTGACCCTCAACCTCTTCGCCCGGCGCTCGGCTTATCCGGCGAACACCCTCTTCTCTCTGATTTCGCACTCTGCTCCCTTTTTTCGTTTGTTCTCTCCTTCCCCCCCGATCAAAGCCCGACTGCCTCCTTTTCCCTTTTCTATTTTCGTTCCTCCCTCACGTGCTTTCCTTTGTGAGCTTAATTGCTTCTTTTTCTCTCTTCTTTTTCTTCCAATTTTTGCTTCATTTCCTTACTTTTCTTCCATTTTGAGTTTGCTACCTAAAATAACAAAAACATACTTAAATACAATTAAATATAAATATAACTTAATAAAATTATATTAAATATAACCTAAAATAATAATAATAACTCTATATAAAATAGAATTATCACATATATATTATAGATCATACATACAATTATATGATAGACATGTAAATGTGGTAGATATGTTATATTTATAATAAAGCTTAGATCATATATTAGACCTATCTTACAACACAATAGAGATAAGCACAGCTTGTTGGTTGCTATTTAGCACTAGTATCATTTACTTATTCTTGGACAATAACAAAATAAATGGCTCTTTTCTTGACTGCGTTCCTCATAAAATTTCAATACTTCATCTGTTAGCTATGTCTCATAATAACATTAATTCTTTGTCTTTGTCTTTGTCTATTTATGAACTTGATAAAAAGTTGGTCAATCTTGAATTTGTATACAAATTTTGAAAGATTGATCATTTTGATTTTGACATAAATTATATTCTTAATAAAATTAGAAATCTATATTTATTGGTCAAAACTGAGAAACAAGAGAAAAATTGAAGTGACATCTATTTTTTTTTTCTTCAATGTTTTGGGTTATGTTAGGCCAAAGTTTGTTTTACCTTAAGTATAACATTGTTGTTTTCTTTCAAACTGCAATAATCAACATTTCAAATTCGGGGCTCAAATTAGAATTTGACCCACGTGTCGTGTCATGTTCATTTCACTGATTCAAGGGGGAGATGACATGGCATTTTGACAACCAGTTTTGGCGCAATAACTACAAACAAGCCATGCGCTTCTGCCACCTCCGCCGCGCGAGTTAATAGACGACGGTGATCCTCAAAATGTTTGGGTTGACACATTATTGGCCCACATTCCGAAGAGAAATATCCAGCTCATTAGTTGGGTTCTCTCACACATTTTCGCCTCTCCTCTCCTTGTCTTTGTCGAAAATATCCATCTGAGAGCTTGTCTTTGTCGAAAATTTTCTAAAGAGTCAATCCAATCCTCTAATATTCTCAAAATGTTTCTTCTTCGACGTTTTTGGTTTCTTTCAAACCTTCACCACCATTGTCTTCAAATGCCCAACATTCCAGGTGATTCCAGAGGTCCAAACAAACTCTACAGAACGTCAGGCCCATTTTCAAACTGCCTCTGCTTGGACGTGTTTGGTTTCCTTCAAACCTTTGCCACCATGGAACACGGCCTAATGGGTTTTCTCGCAATTCAGAATCCTGGGCTAGGCCTGCGGATTTAGGCAAGTAACATGGGCTTGTGGCAACTAGCGACTCCCCTTGCTGTCTCGAGAGGTTGCCAAGACAGGAGGAGTCCTAACGGAGACTTGGTTTCCGTAAGGGAAAACGAAGTAAAACTCTTGACCGAAAAGCAATGAAAGAGAAGGCTGAAGACAACGTCGTAAGGGTTAGCGAATGTGGTTGCGGAAGCCCTGCTTTTGAAGACGAGAAAGACATTGTTTTGAGACAAACGGAGTGGCTACATTTTAGCAAATCTTTAAACTCGGAAAATTCCATAAGACTCATGATCTTAAATACTATGTCACACAACAAACCCTTTTAGATGTAGGTTCTTCATTTTTCCTGGACAAAAACCATAGAATGATGTCTTTTCTAAATAGAATTCAGGCGTTTATCAGAAGGGAGAAAATCCCATTATGCAAGGACATCTGCCCAACAACAGAAGCCCGAAAACCCGTTCGTCCTTGGCAAGGTCTTAGAAAATCAGGCCAACGTGATGGCAGGCCAGAGTTGGGGAAAGACAGAGAGGGAATGGATGAAGGGTTGAAGAACAAGGGGGTGGGCTGTGGCATCCAGGATTGTGAGAGGCTCCGCTGGGTAGACCTGCATAGGGACATTTTGACGCTGATATTTTGCGAGTCCATGAATTTGATATGTACGCGGTGCTACTTGTCTGATTTTGATGTTGACCCATTTCGAATATTTTGGTCTTGAACACCTTTTGAAATTTTTTTGAAGTGTAAAGCGGACCTTTGGCATAATTACCAACACTCATGCATAAAAATTTTTTATTGTCACTTAGCCAACTAGAGTAATAGCACTGTAAGATCTCAAATTTAACATTTTACATGCATAAGTTTGGTACATGCATTATAATATTTTAAAAAAAAACCACTTAACCAATTAACTTAATAATGAGTTAATAAAATTCCAATTGCAATGGCTAAAGTTGAATATTAGTGTGCAATGTAATATTAAAAATATTTAAAAATAAAAAATAAAAATTCCCTTATTTATGCATTTTAGGAAAATAGGGGCCAATTGATTGAGCCTGCCATAGTTAAGCCTCATTTGACACCATTTTTTGTATTGAGATAGTCTTGCCATTTCTTGGCCTTACTTGGAATATGAACCCTTGTTGGGTTGGTTACTTGAATCAAAAGGGACCACTTACAACCCAAACCCATCCTACCGAGAGCCTATCCTGCCTTGACAAAATGATTGCAAGCTATACAATGCAGAGGGCCATAAATAAATCAAAGTCTTGATAAAATGTGGTTAGTTCCATTTGTCTTCATGAATAACCTATTATGGTTTAGCATTCATAAACAAATGTTTGATCATATATTGTCTTCCATAAGACTACCTTAACTTTTGTCAATAGAGTCCCTAATGGGGCATCTGCCATCATTTTTGAGAAATATTGCTATACGATTCCAACAAGTGAGAATGCTACATTTTGATATAGTAATAATTTCTTTTTATTTCCTATTAGATTTTTGTTAACTACCATTTGTATGAACCAAACCATCTTTTCATAATTACTTATCTAAAAGTCTAGTAAGAGCTTTGGCAATGCATTATAAGGAATTTGTCTCAAAACATAAATATGGTTTGAGATATTAAGAGTTTTATTCTTTACACTATCTAGACTCCTCAGTGATTGAATGCAACAAAGCTTGGACTGCACTTAGGTTAAAGAAACAAGAATGTTTTGATATTGTGTGAAATATTAAAAGAAAGCTTGGACTTGGGTTTAACGGATCTTTTGATATGCAAGTTCTAAGCCTAATTTCAGCACCTACAAAGTGATCTTTTTCCCTTCTTGAACATTTTTATTGGGCCTCATCTATTTCAGCCTCTTAATGCTGAAAAAGTAGTATTTGCCAAATCCATATAGAAAGATCTTAGTTATTTAGCTTTTTTTTTTTTTTAATCTTTTTCTTAGCCTTTATGCCTTTTTTTTCTTCTTCTTTTTTCCTTCTCTTATGCAATATCCTTTAATTTTTTAAATTTACATTTATCTATCTTAGGTCTTATTTCTTATAACTTTATACTTTAATTTTAGATATATTTTTTAACTTTTAATCCTTTTACTTTGTTGAACCATTCAAAAAGTTTCATTATTATGTTCCTAAAATTTCCTATTTAAAAGTGTATTAAAGTAAATTACACACAAGAGAGAGAAAAAAATGTTAACTTATTTCCTATTGTCTCTAGGTAGCTAGTTCAAGTGATAGGTTAATAGGGACTTAGACCATAAGGTTTGAATTTAACACCTTATGTACAGTAATTTGGTAAATGTATTAGTAAATTAAAAGAAAAAAACAATGGGCCATGTTGCTTTAAAGCTATCCTTAATGGGCCACTCCCCATTCCCTATTCTACTCTCTCACTCATCCTTCATATCAACCCTAAATGGCCCACTACGTACTCTTTGGTCGTCCTTCAAATAAATTCATCATCGACGCCATTTCACACTCCCGGTCATCCTTCAAGTCAATCCCATCCTTCACGCCATTACTTTGGGCAGCACACGTAATTCACGGCAAAGCCTCTTTTACACGCGCACCCTTTCATCTGATTCCCACGTTCCCAAACAAGACGTGGCTGCACTAGTCCTCCTGTGAGTACACGCACACGTTAATCACATCAGTCTCCATTGAAGCTTCTTTTTCTTCATCGAATAGAATTCAAACACATACAGGCTTGGTGACGAAACTCTCGGAAGTGCTCCGACTCTGTTTCAATTTTCAAACTTTTTTTTTTTTTATATTCCTTTGGAGATATCAATTGCAAGAAATTAAAAGATTGGAGGCACATTATTAAGTTTAAACAGAACAACAAGGAATGAAATGTCCATCCATAAAATTTGAAAGATCCTTTATTACCTTTCCTTATCAAACAATGAAAATTTGGAAGTTGAAATTGAGTCAACCTTATAAGTCCCATCATTTCAACTTGACATTCTTGACTTGGCAAACTGCAACCTCAACCAAAAGTATGGTCACATTTTCCCAAGCTTCATCTACACCCAAAGTTTCTTGTTCAGGTTAGACTTATCTTACAACTCAATAGAGGTAAGTTTACCTTGTTGGTTGCTATTCAACACCAATATCACTTATTTATTCTTGGATAGCAACAAAATAAGCGGCTCTTTTGTCAATTGCACTCCTAATCGAATTTCAACACTTCAAATATTGGCCATGTCTAATAATAACATCACAGGTCCACTTCTTGAAAAGTTGGAAATATTCTTTTGTGGGTATGTTATCTTGACATGTCCTCAAATGCATTACAAGGTACCATTCCTTGGTCCTTTGGCAATCTTTCTTTAGAGATGGTATACCTTTCTAATAACTTGCTCTCAGGGACAATACCACAAACTTTGACTAAAGGAGGCATCCCACTAAAGTATCTAAACCTATCAAACAATAAATTGAAAGGAGAAATGCTTCCAAGGGATTCCAACATGACAGAGTTAGAATGCTTAAAACTCAATGAAAATTACTTTGATGGAATCATCTCACCCACAATCTTAAATAGTCCAAAACTAGTAGTTTTAGATATTCAAAATAATAAATTGTTAGGAACCATTCCTAAGTGGTTGTATGATTGTACTAGCTTGATGGTAGTTATTTTAAGTGGAAATCATTTGGATGGTCACCTGCTACAAGAAATGTGTCAAATGAAGAATGTTCAAATTTTTAGTATCTCCAATAATCACATTTCAGGAAATATTCCTTCCTGTCTTGATAATGTTAAATCTTGAAAAGAGCCTTCTAAATCTATGGATTCAAAATATGACATCTTTCATCGTCACCCACGTTTTAGCTTAGCTTTCGAACATATAATTCCATCATTTGTTGTAAGAATGTCCTTAAAAGTGAAAAAAAGGTAAATTACTTTTGAAGGTATTCCACTCTCATTGATGACTGTTATTGACTTGTCATCAAATCAATTGACAGGTTCCATTCCTTTTTAAATAGGAAAATTATCACAACTTTTGTCTTTAAACTTGTCAAGTAACATTCTAATAGGTCCCATTCCAAGTTCTTTTGGAAACTTGGTAAATGTGGAAAGCTTGGACCTTTCTCATAATAAGCTGAGTGGGAAAATGCCAAATGAGTTGGTTGGGCTGAGTTTTCTAGCTGTATTTAGCATTGCCTACAACAATCTTTCTGGAAGAATTCCCTTTGAAGGACAACTCTTAACCTTTGAGATGCAATATTTTGATGGCAATCCAGAACTTTGTGGAAATCCTTTACCAAGAAATTGTTTGACAATAATCAGCCTCGAATCAGAAGACAGAGGCCAAAGTAATGATGAAAAGGAAGAGACTAGAATAGTTGATGATCCTATCTTTTATACTTTTGTTGCCATCTCTTACGTGATTGGATTTTGGGTTTTTTAGGGAATTCTTATTATTAATAAGAATTTGAGGCAGATTTACTTTAAAATCATAGACAGATATACAGATAGATTATTGTTTTGAAATATATTCTTAGCCTTAGCAATTCCCATCCAAAATTTCAATTGAAAGTAAAGTTTGTTTCTACCAGTTGTATTTCTACTGGTCTTGTTTTACTATTGGGTTTGAGTTTTTTTTTTTTTTTTTCTTCTTGTTCTTCTATTGTTGAAGAGAGTATGCAATTTACTTAGAATAAAGAAATGGATGTAAAAGATAAACTTCCTAATTGAGTAAAGCAGGAGGAACTTTTCAAATGTGAACTGCCAGGATCACATACATAATGCCAATGCACCAAATTTTGTTCTGACTTGATATTGCTACAAAAACTTGCCTTTTTCTCCATATATTTGTAAAAAATTCCAAATATAAAAGGTTGAAATTATGGAAAAACATTTTTGACAACTAATTTGGGAGTCTCAAGTACATGATGATGATGAAGAATTTGCCTTTCTATGATTGATTTGGCTGCCAAACTTAATGCAGCACCCTTGATGTTGAAGCAGTTTCTTTCATCTATAGAATTCAATCTTTGGTACTTGAGATGATGGGAGACTGGAGCTCCCTTCAACATTAGCAAATTGGGTGGGATGGGATTTTTGTGGTGCTACTAAAATTATGTGTTAGCATTAGGACTTGATGGTATTTATTTGGTTGTTGTTATGCAACATTGTGCACATGATACTTTGGACTTTTTTTCGTTATATTTTAAGAGTTTCTATTTTAGTATGTTTAGTTGTATATATATTAAATGGTAATTATTAATATAAGAGTATAATTTATATTAAATTTTAATATTGTACTGTATATTATATTTAATTTATATTAAATGGTTATTCGTTCTTAATGTTTATGTTGTAAAAGACTTAATTCCTTCCTTTAAAATAAATTATTAAGAAAATGATATTCTTAAATATACAAAAACACATATAAGATAAAGAGCTTTAGGCATTTAATTATCCCTTTGGATCCTTTACAACTCTTTTTCTAATGGAAGATGAAGAATAATAATATTTTAAATCTATTGGTTAATTAATCTAAAATTTTCTGACAAATTCCAAGATCAAGTATTTTTTGTTATTTTTTTTTCTTGTAAACATATTCCTAGTTTGTAGATTTTACCAAAGTCAAATCAAGTCTCTCTGTACAAGAATTCCTAATAAGTTTCATTTTTGTCTTGTCTCATCTTAAGACACTTACAAACAGATCTAAATGCTACTTGGATCAATTGAAGTATTCTATTTATAATCAATATACACATAATAATTCTATACTATGTATTTCCGAGCAATACATCCAAAGTTTGCCAACAACTTAATTAGACGTTGTTTTCGAGGCAAACCAAACATTAGTTTGTATCTCATTATGTTAAAGTAATAGCATCATTTGCAAAAAAATCAATTGAAATTACTATCCTTTTTCCTTTAATTAGGATGAATTTTTAGGAGAAACACTCATACAAGCCTCTTTCGCAATGCACCATACTCTATTTTGTCCTAATGTTGCAGCCAAAGAACTTGCTTTTATCCCACCATATGTCAGTTCCAAATCCGAATGTGGTACCTGAAAGAGGTTTACTACACATTCTACACACCATGTTTATCTGGTCAATTAGCGAGTGCCTTACACGTGAAGTAACCGATGGAGTTTCATAGAGACTCGTGTCAAGGAAGCACCATGTTGGCACTGGTGAATTTAGATTGCTTAAGGCATCTTCTTGCAAAATATCCCTTATCCTAAGCAGTATACTATAGGCCAAGTTTCCAAGAACATGAGAATATACTTCTAGAATTGAATGCCCTACATCCTGCAGAATGAAAAAGAAAATTACCACTTATTTCTACCAAAATATCTTTATGCAGTGATGTATAGGTTAGTCCTGGTAAAACAGTCTGATGAAGACAAATATTTGTAAGTGTCAAAGAATGAACTAAACAGTTGTAACAAAAGGCAATGTAAATTTAAGGACCATTATGGTAACAAACAAAAAATAATAAGTTCCCATAAGCACATACTAGAGAAATCATTCTTATATGGCAAAACTAAATATCTCAACAAAGAAGAAAAGAAGCTAAAAAATGTGGATATGTAAAGATGTATGGAGAAAGTTGGCAAAATGAACATAAATACTTGATAACTCACCTTGTCATACTGAATTTTTGTAACACCAAGAAACATGTAAGGTTTGGATATATTGTCCTAAGTTGGTTTAGGAAGGCTTCTGCATGGCCTAACAATGACTCCATCCTTTCCATCTTTGACATTGGATCATTTACCATGATATTCGAACTGGGATTTACCACTATCTTGTTCTATAAGTTTCACTTTCCATACAAATATAGTAGTTTCAAGCCTGCTAATGACCTCAAGAGTACTATGTTTAGATTTGAAATTCAAGGAATTATCTCCTATTGCGAGCTTGATTTTGCAAGCAAGGCCCTGTACAATTCTTCACTAAGCCTTGCCTTCCCAGATTGAATACGTAAATTGATACGTAGTCAATAAATTACAACTTTGCAATGAGGATTAAAAATTACAAAATTTAATTTGTAAGTCTAATCATAACAAGAATCTTCAAAATGATGTTCAAGCACACAAACTTTGTCCCCATTTTGTAGTGTTAAGCACCAATGGGAACTTTCGTAATTCAAATTTTGGCATTTCAAGAAAAATTTCCTCATCAGAATTTTAAAAGGTTGAGTAATGAAGTACTTCTCATAGAAAAAGTTTAATTACCTTGGGAAGGGCATCCCCAATAACAGATGGAATATGCATTTCAAGCAAAACACTTTTGTTGATTGATTTTGCAACCTTGAGACTTCATGTACCAGTCTTCCACGGTGAAGCAGTTTATTCCTTTCGATGTCAGAAAGCCCCATCTTTGGCACTTGATGTGACGGAAGCCACCATCTCTTGCTTTGACTTTCACTAGTATTCCTTCCTTCTGCCCGACTATCCCCTTTTGCGTACCAAAACTCAATATTCACCATTGAATCAAGTGTATCTTGACAAATGAAAAATCAACAGTATTAACATTATTACAGATATAGATAAAAACATCCTATCAATTTTGATGGGAATAAAGAGATCTCCTTCAATAAGCATAGAATCTTAACTTTTGAAGTGCTGGTAGATTCATGTGGATGTCAACATGGGCTTTTGGCGTCATTATCTACATAGATGTATTTTGAATGCAGATCAGACCAAAATTAGGATTAATACTTCCATTGTTACAGATCCAAGTGAATAGTATATACCTCTAAGGTCCGGCCATTTGCACCATTTTGCTTGGTAGGAACTAACTCAAACATGTAGTTGGTAGGGAAGAGTAACCAGTCCATTTCTCTTCGCCATTTACTCTTCCTTTGTTCATACAGTGGTTCCAATTTCCACAACTCTACAAAAACCGTTGCTAAAATTCCAATTTATTGTTCACTATATAGTTAAAAATATACAATGTTTCTCATAGGCATACAATGAATAGACAAGAAGTTTACTAAGGATGGACCACAATCTTATAAATACCACTGCGGAGAGACAAAATTTTACAAGCTGCTTTCAAAAGCCCGAGTTTGTCTATGAAAGAATACATATTCTCCATACAAATTTCGAGTCTTAGACCAAAAATTGTTCTTGTATTCTAACAAATCCTTTATTTACTAGAAACTCAATTTTTTTTCCTCTGACCAGTACAGTCAACTGAAAAGTACATAAATAGAAAACACCAATTTCATTGTTTTCAAAAGTTGAAATATTATATTATGCTAATTCCATATCAATACCCTCGTATGCTTAGGGTTCTAATTTTATGAGTTTCACATTGGATATGACATGGTAAAAAGGAGTATCAAAAACAAGATTAGGTAAGAAGATTATGAAATTAATTCTTTCAACTAAGTAAATGGATATATTGCATACCTGTTAGATTTGTAATTCCATTAGACAATGCTAAAGCAGTGCGTACACCCTTGCGCCCTCCTGTTACATCTTCACCGAACAACAACTTCGCAAATTTCCCTTATTGCCTCCACATCGGAAAACTGAATGGTATAAGCATGTTTCTTTTTCAAATAAACATGTCAGGGGCTTTCTAAGAGCCCCTCTTCCCTCTCATCCACTTTGAAGAAAATGATCCAAAAGCATCTTTGCTGGAGGAATAGCTTGAACCGTCATCCTCCTGGAAGTCAATCCCTTCCGCTATTTCTGCTTTCAATTTCATAGGATTGATTATTAAGAATGTATCTCTCAAGATCATTGTATGTCATTATTCCTGCTTTTATTCTGTTAGAGTTCAAACCAAACATGCAAAAGATGTTTCAGTTTACCAAACAATAAAGACCAAAAGTATTAAATGTTAGCAATATTGGTTTTTTAACAACTTATTCGTCTGCCTCTTCTGGAGTCACCACCTCTTCAAAAGATTCAGGGTTATGTGCCACCATTGATGATGCTACATCTAAAGAAATAATTCCACGGTATCTTCCACCTGATAATTACCATACCTGGTTTGAATGGTCATGCTCACCCTTTGATATTACTACACCAGGACCTTACCTCCCTTTCCCACCAGACAATTATCTTAATGTTGTACAGTCCTATTACGCAGGGCAAGAAGAAGCTTTTCAGCCAACAATTGGGGGATTAGGAACCTTTGAGATAGGAGAGTCATCAACATGTATGGTGTAGGAACTAGACATGCAATCCAACCCTTTCTACACTCAAGAACAAGTTGATCTCAATCTAGACATGTTCCCAGAGTTATTACCACAGTTGCAGGTTCAAATAAAAGAAAAGCCCGTATCTCCTGGGTCGTTTCAAGTGCAAGACTGTAACATTAAGCTCACAAACTATCCACTTGAGATGGAAGAAGATTTCCCACTATATGTTGCTCAAGCAATGAGTCTCGCCACTGATGAGCTAGTAAATGGTTTTAATTATGAAGATGTAGTTGTCTTCTCCTGGCTGGATTTGGAAGATAATGTGTAGTTGGATATTGCAACCTATGGTATAAGAGCTAACGTTGATCTTGGAGAATTTGGTGGTGATGCACTCATGGCAACTTGCAACGTGGAAAACATATTTGAAGAGGAGTATGGAACAATAGCTGGAACGTGCACAGTGGTAGAGCAAAGCATGGAAGAAGATCAACTTGCAGCTCTCGTAACCTTGCAGGACTATTCGATAGCCTCAGAAACTGAGTCAATAGGCTCTACGCATCATGATGAAAAGCTAGAAGAGAAAGGGCCCCACAGGTCTTGTTGAAAGATTATTATGCAGAACCACCTGTGTAAAAGATAAGGTTCTCACAAGTTGCTTTTGTTACCAAGCAACTTGTATTTTTGTCTTTTGTGAACTCCCCTATCTATATAATGGCATGGCAGGATGTAATCCATAAGCAAGCAAAACACGAGCTCTCTTAAGTTTCCTTATACTTGCTTCGTTTACTCTCTCTCTTATGGTTCTTATTTTCTCATAATCATCCTGCTTCTAACTTTCCTTATTATTGCAATATCTGTCTTATTTTCTTATATTTATCTTGAATATCATTTTCAATTTTAAAGACAAGCTGATTTAACAATATTGACAGCTTTGAATTGAAGAAACAAATAATGTTAGTTCTTAGTATATAAATAATGCTCATGTAACTAAAGGAGGCATACTAAAAAATAAAATTAAAAATTAAAAAAGAGAGAGGGAGAGAGAAATAACATGCAGATTGTGAACCACAAAAATGGCAATGAAAAGACTTAAATATGCATGACCACACCACGCAGGCAAAATGGTAGAGTTTCTCTGATACAACTACAGGCAAAATGTTGTATGAACTATCTCCTTGCATAGCAACTTTGCCAGCCTTAATGAAGAAATCGAACTAAAATATCGTGGTACGCTATGCCGTTAATTAGCATATGCACAATAGAATTACAAGGAAGTTTTGAAGAAACATGCAATTGCAATTGCCATTATTCACTTTTCTTCTTTATTTTCATAATTATTGTCCCAAAACTTCAGATATGTTTAAATTCTGAGGCTTCAATCTCCTCTCAAGTCTTATGTCACTCGAAGTAAATACATAGAAGTCGATCTATATAAACCACATGACAAGTCTCACTTAGTAGATAATTTGGAGATTGATGAATTTTAGCGGCAGAAAATATTCTTCGCGTCTAAACACATGGTCAAAACTATTATGATCCAAACTCACTTAAACATCGAGTAACTTTTCGTCACCCAATGACCGAACTAACCATCTTCATCTGGAAATCATGACAAAAGGATCAAAAACTAGAGACCTAGCTTGTAGGCCCAAAACTAAGGATGTTCTCTAAAGTGCACAAGGCTATTTTTTTTTTCCCCGCATATGACAAGAGAGCATAAGCTCCCATGGCCGTGCAGATTGGACAAGACCAAGAGGAATCTTGCAAGAAACCATCACAGAAAGGACTCGTTGTTTTTTTTCATCTCCAGAACGTGGTTGCACTTCATTAACTTTCAAGGAAAAAGTCAGGCTGATTATGACTTTCGTCTCCCTACCCATTTGCTTCATCTTCTTGTTCGGTGCAGTAGATTAATTTACAAGTGGCTTATTAAGGGTCCACAAAATTTAATCAAGTAAACAGTGAACCTTCTCCTCGAGATTATGAAAGTGAGGAACAGTCTTAGCTCCCTGTCTCGACTGCAGGAAACGAGCCTTCCCCTCACCCTCATCATCTTAGTTTGCTGCCCGACACTTTTTGGTCTTTCTCTTTCGGGTTGAAAAATGATATTATCACGAAATATGAATATGGAGGAAGGAAGGGAAGATCATAGAACCAAAGAGTTGAGAAAATTTAATTATATTGAATCTGCAATGATGAAAAAGCTTTACAGGACTGCGTTTTTGTATACTCTAGTTATATATGGAAAATATATACCTAACACAATCAGGAAAACCTAATGTAATTAAAGGACCTAATAAGAAAGTTATATCAATTGTATCATTAACAGATATCAAAGGTAGTTGAGTAAATGATTGATTAGACAATCCCCGAGCACTTCTTCGCGCCCGGCATCAGTCAACAGCCATCATATTCTTACATTTTTCACTCTCATTAGCTACCTTGCTTTTGTTAACTTCTCAATCCTTTTTCTTCTTTTTCGTCTGATTTGGGTACTAAAACAAGTCTTAATTACTCATCTTGCCCATATCTTAAACTAAATCATCATAATTCCAAGATAAAACCTGACCTTTACATTGATGAATTATAACAATAACCATGACAGAAATAAATTTTCAAGGTTAGTTATCTGTAAAGCAAGTTGAGATGCGTAATAGCCGCCTGACTTGGTTTGATACTCGTGTCCTCGGAGCTCCGGTGGCGGTAACGATGTTGAAAACTCGCGAAAGCTAACCTTGTGTCGGCAAACTGAAGTGAATGATCCGTCATTTCAAACACTTGGAATTTTATGTTCACTAGTTCTTGAACTCACCCCGCTAGCATAGTTTTATCGTACTCAGCATTTATTTCTTTTGCGTGGCTACTTTCAGCAATCGGTGCACAAAAAGAAAACTCGTCTAATTTTCAACTTTTACGAGGTTTGTATTTGCTGACAACTACAGGTTGGTCACAGCCTCAGAAGCTCTAAGGGATTCTTATTACTGATTTTCTGCACGCCACTCAGGCATGCGTTACATACATTTAATGCGCAATGAGATTCCCAGGAGAGTCATTTGAAATAGATCAAACGGCTAAGACGGCTCAGCCAAATCCAACATATATAAATTAGTAAGCCTTTCCTGACTGGTATCATTTTAACGTTAAATTTACTACAAAAGCAGTCCTTAATGGTTTTCTTACAATTCAAAATCCTAGGCTGGCACTGCTGATCTAGGCCCTTAAAATGGGCGTTTGGCTACCAACAATTTCCCTTAGTGTCATTCAAATGACCATCAAGAGACCTGCGGGATATCAGTCCTAAATCCTTTTTTTTAAAAAAAAAAAAACAAATTTACACACGCATCTAACTCACATACCTAAACACACTTGAATCTGGAATCAAAACGTTCTAAGCAACATTTGTTTGCTAATGAAAATTGGTTTTCAAGTGACAAAGCTCATTTTGGACTAACCCAAATTAATCCAGCACAAGCTCACGAATCATACACACTTAGTCCCCCTAAAATATGGGATTCAAGCCAAGTTCAATTTTCATTAATAATCCACATGGAGAGCTGAGCCTAGAATCAATTTCCAAGACACCTATTTTTAGGCTAATGAAAAGCAATTAATATCTCTGACCATCTTGAAAACCCGTACCATCATTTATTATGTAATTGTTTGCATTTAACTATCTTCACAACACATATTATCATTTATTATGTAATTACTCTTCTTTAACTAGACTATTTAAAATAACAATATCTCTCTGATAAAAAACTTTGCTCCTTTGTAAGCAAAACAAATTATGAGATTAAGTCTATAATAATTAAAAATTGGTTTATTTTTAAATTTTTTATTTCTTTCATTTGTTCCAAGAGTTGTAAATGTTCTTATTCTCTATTTCTTTTAAATTTTTTTTAATAGATTGGTAAATATTTATCTTTGAATTCTAAGATGTGAATTTCCTGTATTCTTAATTTTTAAAAATTGTTTATCATTGAATTTTAAGTTGATGAGTTTTTTTACCTTTAGTCTTCAAAGATAATTTTATTTATTACTTTCAAAGTGACGGTGATGGAAAACGAAGTTGAATTCTGTACTGAGAAGCAATAAAAGAGAAGCGATTATTTCACGGCAAACGGAGTGGAATCCCAATTCTCAATCCTTGCTGGGAACTCCAAATAAGTTTTTTGTCTGTCCATAAGGCTCTTGATCTTGCATACTATGTAACAGAACGATCCCTTTTTGTTGTAAGTTCCCCATTTTACCCTTTATATAGGTTCCCCATTTTCCCCATTTTCCCCATTTTTCCCTGAATAGAATCCAAGCGCTTATTAAAACGGAGGAAATCCCGTTATACAAAGGCATCTGCCCAACAACAGAAACCCAAAAACTCATTCCTCTTTGACAAGTTCTTGGAAAACAAAAGATTAACGTGATGGCAGGCATGAATTGGGAAAAGAAAGAGAGGGAGTGGATGAAGTGATGAAGAACGAGAGCGCTATGGCATGCAGGACAGTGAGACGGATAGCTGGGGAGACCTGCACAGGGGCATTTTGACACTGATATTCTTGCGAGTCCAAGAATTCGATATTTCCACGACTGGCCGTTGTGGAAGATCCATTATTTAAGATCATGATTGTCATGGATATAGTGGAAAAGCTTCGAGGGGAATAAGATGATATATAGTTCAGCCATACCAGAACTCTATTGCAACTCTCATTGTTGTTTGCGTATCCTTTTCTCTTTAATATTTGTAGCATATTCGTGTAAAGAAAAATGTAACCAATATATATCTTGCGTTTACGTAACTAAGGATTGCAGCCAATATAAGTTGTGATTTGCTTTTTGTTTGTCATTTTTATTTCTACACCAAAATTGTTAGGCTGAGAAGTGAAGTTCAACAGTTGCATATGTTTTGGTTTTGTCTTCAAAATTGTTGGGCTGAGAAGTGAAGTTAGAGTTGAAGTGTTTGGCCATATGTCTAACTTTACTGATGGCTAAGGTTTACCACCTTTTGTCTGTGAGTTGTAGAATGATTGGTATAAGAGCATTATCTTGAGTTTTTCGAGCCAATAGCCAAAGAAACTTTCTACATTAATTAAATATTATTTCCTGGCATAGTGGATGTATGTTGGAATTTTGTCCTACAATGAAAGTGGTCGGCCTACAAATTTTAAGATAAACCTTCTAACCTTTAATACTAAACTTTCAATCAACCGGCCTATGGGTCCGGTAGCAGGCATTGGTGCTCATCGTCTTTGGTGAGCCCAAACGCTAAATCGATCAACGGTAGGGCTTCTTGACAGAACTTTAAAGATCAGCCCTCCCCCATGCAGCAGCTATGGTTCACCTGAAGAATTACAACTATCTTTAAGTCTTAGTTAATAAACTGTATTCAATTAATCAATTGTCATTCAGTTCGTTGGTTGTAATTATGTTACGACAATAGGAAAGCTAAATATATATTTACATATGGAGATATACATTGTTCTCCCATACTTTTCTCTTGTTATCTCCCAGGCTCTTGTGATTTTCTAATCTTCCAAAGAAAGGAGACAACAAATGACAAAACTTTGGACATCTTTGACAATAGCATCAACATCAAGAAGATACCTAGATATCACAAGTTAAAATCTTTCAATACAAAGCTTGATGTGAAATTCATAATTCATGTTGTCTAAAAGGGTATTAATAAAAAAAAATATGAAATTTCTAGTAAGGTGATGTGAAAGTTTTATATTAACTAAATGTTATTTAAAATATTTTATTTCATAAAAAATTATATTTTATTTCTTAGTTGAAATTAGCTTTTCAGCACATGTACTGTCCGCAAACATGTCTCTTTCGTTTGTTAGATGCTGACATCTTGAATCTTGCAAAACTTATGCGTGACGATAATTACGAAAGGTCTTAGTATTCTTGTTGAAAGACTAGAAAATATTCAGTCCTTAGAATAGTATGGTGACGATAATCAAAAGTAGTCGTCTCGTACTGGTGGTTCCAGCCCAATGGGCATCCCAGCCCGACGGGCCAGATGATCTGCGGAGACGTGGAAATCACATTGTGTTCGGGACGTAGATGCAAAGCTGTTCAGGAGCGCCACCGTGAAGGATGTGAAGAGGTTTAAGAGGGGTTTGACGGAGCTCAGTAATGTTAAAGAAAGCTCAAAGATTTTCTGCATAGTAAAGAGGTATTCTCATTACTGAATTTCAAAATCCTGGGCCAGGCCTGCGGATTTAGGCCCGTAACATGGGCCTATTGCCACCAACAATTCCCTTCGCTGTGAGGTAAGACCTCACTAATGGATTTGCTAATGGAAAGGAAGTTAAACTCTTTAAGACTGAAAAACAATAAAAGAGAGGGCTCAATAGCAAACATGTTTGCGAAAGCCCTGCTGTCCAAGACGAGAGAGCCCTTGTTTGGAGACAAATTTCAATCTGAGAAGAGATTTAGCGGCAAACAGAGTCGAATCTCCATTCGCAGATCATTGCTGAGAACGATTTCGTCTATTGAAGTTTTCTCTCTAGGACCATTCGTCTCTCCTTGCTGTTCCTTCCTATTCTTCTCGAGTGTGGTCTCTGTTGATGTCGAACTCCAAAAACGGAAGCATGGCTATATTTTAGAAACCTTTAAACCCTGAAAATTCCATAAGGCTCTTGATCTTGAGCACTATGTCACACAACAAACCCTTTTAGATGTAGGTTCCCCATTTTTCCCTGGACAAAAACCATAGAATGATGTCTTTTCTGAACAAAAACCAGGCGCTCATTAGAAGGGAGAAAATCCAGTTATGCAAGGACATGTGCCCAACAATAGAATCCCAAAAACTTGTTCTTCTTTGACAAGATTTTCAAATTTTAGGCCTAAGTATGCTGACATAGTAAGTTCAATTACTTTGGAACTATAACATTTTACCTACTCTTCCGATCCAATATCCCAGCAGCCTACTCCATGATGGTTCCATTCTAGCCCTTCTTGCAAGTTACCCCTCTGTAATTCAAACCTAAAAATAGGGTTTTGCTTTAATAAGAAGTGTAACAAACTCAACTATTATGCTAAAAGATCTAAGCATGTTGGCATGATAAGTTCAATTACTTTTGGACTATAATAGTAAGAGGGGAATGGATGAAAGGATGAGGAACAAGAGGGTGCACTATGGCATTTGGCACAGTGAGACGCTTAGCTGGGTAGACCTGCACAGGGACACTTTGACGCGGATATTCTTGCGAGTCAAAGAATTTGATATATCCATGATGGGACTAGTGTGCAAGTCGTAGCTGGCTGGTGTGGAAGATCCATTCTTTAAGATCATGATTGTCATGGACATAGTGGAAAAGCTTCGACAGCAGTATGATGACATATAGTTCAGCCATACAAGAACTCTAATTATGACTCGCTTTGTTGTTTGCATATGCCGTCTTAATGTAGAAAGCTACCCTTTTCTCTTCTATTTTTAGCATGTTCATGTAAAAGAAAATTGTAACCAATATCCTTTTCTCTTTATTGTGATCTGCCTTTTGATCGTCGTTTTATTTATACACCAAGATTGTTGGGCGGAGGAGAGAAGTTCAAAAGTTGCATGTTTTGGTTTTGTTATCAAAAAGTTAAGAGTTGAACGTCTGTAGGAGATGATGGTAAATGGTGAACAATGTTGGAAATGTAGAACTAAATTAAAACGGAAACTCAAGTTTTCTAATTATCTACATACCAAATATATATAAGTTTTAACATTATCTTAGCCATACCATTACGTTCTGACACTATTGCTTCGCCGCAAGTCTTTACGCATGTACAAAAAATGTCTTCTGCACTATTTTTACTTTTATTTCTTCATGCAATATCTTGCATGAAGATAGGCCTGGCTGGACACCATTTTCTATACTGAGCTGGATCTTGCATCTACCGAGAGCCTATTCTGTTGATCTACAAACTGATTGCAAGCAGTACAGAAATCAGAGTCTTGATAAAATTTTGGTCAGTTCCATTCGTCTTTATTAATAAACTCCGATGGTTCAGCATTTATAGAAAAACTCTGGTCATATATTGTCCTCCATAAGACCAACTGCCTTAACTTTTGTCAATGGAGTCTGTAGTGGGCATCTGCCATATTTTTGAGAAATATTGTTACAGGATTCTAGCAAGTGAGAATGTTACATTCTGATATAGCAATTCTTTTCTATTTCCTAACAGGTTTTGGTTAACTACGTCTTTATAAACCAAATCACTTTTTCATAATTAGTGATCTAAAATTCCGGCTAGAGCCTCAAATGTTTCTCATAAGAAATCCATCTCGAAACATAAATATGGTATAAAATATCAAAAGCATTATCATTTACATTGTGTAGACTCTGTAATGGTTATACGCAACAAAACCAGGACTGCACTAGTATACGAGGAGAATTGCGTACAATATTGAAAGAAAGATTAGAGTTGGGTTTGACAGATCTTTTAATATGCAAGTCGTAGGCCTAATTTCAGCACCCACGAGGTGTTCTTTTTCCCTTCTTGAATTTTCATTGGACCTCGTCTATTTCAGCCTGTTAGTGCTGCAAAAGTGGTATATTGCCAGTTCTGTATAGAAAGATCTTAGTTATTTATGTTTTTTTTAATCTTTACATATTTTTCTTGTTCTTTATGCCTTTCTTCTTTTTCCTTCTATTATGCAATATCCTTTAACTTTTTTAATTTCATTTGTCTATCTTAGGGTCTTGTTTCTTGTAACTTTATACTTTCAAGTTTCATCATTATGTTCTTGAAATTTCCTATTTAAAGTATACTAAAGTAAATTGCACACAAGAGAAAAAAAAAATGTGAACTTATTCCTATTGTCGCTAGTTAGCTAGTTCAAGTGATAGGTTAATAGGGACTTAGATAGTAAGATTTGAATTTAACATCTTCTGTACAGGAATTTGGTAAATGTATTATTCAATAGAAAAAAAAAAAAAACAATGGGCATATTGCTTTAAAGCTATCCTTAATGGGCCACTCCCCATTCCCTATTCTACTCTCTCATTCATCCTTCATATCAACCCTAAATGGCCCACTCCGCAGTCTTGGTCGTCTTTCAAACAAATTCATCATCGACGCCATTTCACACTCCCGGTCATCCTTCAAGTCAATCCCATCCTTCACGCCATTACTTTAGGCAGCACACATACATAATTCCCGGCAAAGCCTCTTTTACACGCGCACCCTTTCATCTGACTTCCACGTTCCCAAACAGAGACGTGGTTCCACCAGTCCTCCTGTGAGTACACGCACACGTTAATCACATCAGTCTCCACTGAAGCTTCTTTTTCTTTATCGAATAGAATTCAAACACAAACGGAGGCTTGGTGACGAAACTCTCGGAAGTGTTCCAACTCTGTTTCAATTTTTTTTTTTTCTTTTTTACTTGGATATTCCTTTGGAGATCTCGAGTGCAAGAAATTATAAGATTGAAGGTGCATTGTTAAGTCCAAATAGAACAATAAGGAATGAAGCCTCCATCCATAATGGTTTCCATCCATTTTCTTTCCATATTTCTCAAATGCGTGAACTTTGCAGTAACCTAGTCATACATTCAACGTGGTGACTAGTTTATGTTTAGCAGTTTGGAAATCACGCATCTTAACCTTTTGCCCAGTCTACCCTGTCACATTTAAAAGATCTTTTTTTTTTTCTTTCTTTTTCCAAAGACTTTTCATTAAAGCTTTTCATCTTTGTTCTGTTAAACACGCCAAATTGACAAAAATGGAGATTTTGTTTTGTTAAACACGCCAATTTAAAAGATGTCATGCTTTTTAAATTAACAAAAATAAAGATTTTCTATATAGAGGTCATCTCAAAAGTGTTTGATGAGTCACACGTCTTCACCTTTTGCCTAGTCTAACCTCTCACATTTGAAAGATTTTTATTTTTTTTCACTTGTCTTACAAATTTGACAAGGTTTTCACTTTATGTTCCCTTAAACACGCCAAATTGACAAAAATGAAGACTTTGATAGGTTAAACACGCTAATTTAAAATATACCATGCTTTTTAATTTAGCAAAAACAAAGACTTTCTTTTCGGAGGTCATCTCAAAAGTGTCCGATGAGTCAGTTGTTCATATGTGGTCATATTATGTGTTTTATTAAGGCAACAATATAAAGACGCACGTCGTAGACGCAGTTCAACAAAAACAAAAATTGCAAGCTATCTTTGCGCTTCTCCTAAAAATGAAGACTTTTCTTACTAAGAATGTCATTTTACTTTGGGTTACAATCAGTTTTTTTCCATTGGCACGTTGTAAACGCTGCAGCGAAGAACAGAGAGAAGCTCTCTTGCAGATCAAAAACTCCACAAATGGTTTAGCCTTCAAGGATTGGGACGGTCGGGATTGTTGTGAAGCGCTTGGAATTGGGTGTTATGATGGGGGTGGCGGAGTTAGCATTATCGATTTAGGGGAAACATGAGCATCACCAGGCATCTGGTATCCAAACGTCACCTTGTTCACCTTGTTTGATGAGCTGCTGGAATTGGTGCTTAGTGGCGCACAAATCGGAGGAAGGCTTGAACTTAAGAACTTTTCTTTTATTTTTTATTACAACTCACACACGGTGAAGGGAAGGAGTGTCTCGAAATTGAACATAAGAACTTTTACTTAATTTATCCGATTTCGCCTTATATTTTCTAACGTGAATTCTTGGCCAAATTGTGGAAAGTATGACTTTTTTAGATCGTTGTTTCTCAAATATCATGTTCTGAAATAGTTAATATACTTGTTTATTCAATTTTAAATACATTATATAATTTAAACCTACTCCAAATATGTTATAATTGAAACTTTATCATAGACAAAGTGGGCTTTTGTTTGCCTTTTGTTAGTTTTTTTCAACTATAGTACTATGATCTTAATGTAGAAAATGCTTTTAAGTATTCAACATCAATTATGTCATCACTTGTTTTACTTTACATAGTAAAGAATCTAAACTTCTTCTATTTAGAATAGTCAAACCAATATACAAATTTTTTAAGAAGAAAATATTTATTTGCATGCCCCTCTTGCTACTTCTAATTTTATTCCTTATAATGTAAATCTTTATTTAAATAATATGTTAAATTTATTTTGTTGCAACCTTTTGTGAACTAAAGAAATTAAGATATCTACAGACATTGCACCTTATTAATAATACATTGGAAGGCAATATTCCTCATTGTCTTGGGATGTTTGAAAATCTTCAAGATATTCTTTTAGCAAGTAATCACCTCACAGGTAATGTGCCTTCATCCATATTCTCTAATCATAGCAAAATTAGGCAGTTTGATGTTTCACACAATCGATTGGAAGGGGTCTTGTCATTTTTTATGTTTGCCAACACTTCAAGTCTCCATGTACTTTCCTTATCAAACAATGAGAATTTGGAAGTTGAAACTAAGTCATCATCGTGGGTCCCATCATTTCAACTTGGCTTTCTAGACTTGGCACACTGCAACCTTAACCAAAAGTATGGCCACATTGTCCCAAGCTTCATCTCCACCCAAATTTCCTTGGTTGTGTTAGACCTATCTTCTAGCTCAATAGAGATAAGCATACCTTGTTGGTTGCTATTTAACACCAATATTAGTTATTTGTTCTTAGATAACAACAAAATAAGTGGCTCTTTTCTTGATTGCACTCCTGATCATTTCAACACTTCATATATTGGCCATGTCTAATAATACCATCACAGGTCCACTTTTAAAAAGAATTGGAAATATTTTCCCATTGGTATGTTTTGTTGACATGTCCTCAAATGCATTACAAGACACAATTCCATGGTCCTTTGGCAATCTTTCTTTAAATATGGTAGACCTTTCTAATAACATGCTTTTTGGGACAATACCACAAAGTTTGACTAGAGGAAGCATCCCACTAATGTATCTAGACCTATCAAATAATAAATTGAGAGGAGAAATGCTTCCAAGGGATTCCAACATGACAAATTTGGAGTACTTACAACTCAGTGGGAATTACTTTGATGGAATCATCTCACCTATAATTTTAAATAATCCAAGATTGATAGTTTTAGATGCTTAAGATAATCAATTATCAAGAACTATTCCTAAGTGGTTGTATGATTGTACTAGCTTGGTGGCAATTCTTTTAAGTGGAAATCATTTGAAAGGTCAACTACTACCAGAAATGTGTCAAATGAAGAATGTTCAAGTTTTCAGTATCTCTAATAATCACATTTCAGGAAATATTCCTTCGTGTATTGATAATGTTAAATCTTAGAAAGAGCCTCTTGAATCTATTTATTCAAAATATGATAGATTTCAAAGGCATGTGTTTATTGGTCCTTTTGGCAAAGCAATTTTATTATTTAGTCCAAGAATGTCCTTACAAGTGAAAACAAGGAAAATTACTTTTCAAGGTGTTCCATTCTCATTGATGACTACTATTGACCTATCCTCAAATCAATTGACAAGTTCCATTCCTTTTGAAATAGGAAAATTATCACAACTTTTTTCCTTAAACTTGTCACATAATTTTCTAATAGGTGCCATTCCAAATTCTTTTCAAAACTTGGTAAGTGTGGAAAGCTTGGACCTTTCTCATAACAAATTGAGTGGGGAAATACCAAATGAGTTGGTTACGCTGAGTTTTCTAGCTGCATTTAACATTGCCTACAACAATCTTTCTAGAAGAATTCCCTTTGAAAGACAATTCTTAACTTTTGATATGCAAAATTTCAATGGCAATCCAGAACTTTGTGGAAATCCTCTATCAAGAAATTGTTCCATGATAACTGGGCTCGATTTGGGAAACAAAGGCCAAAGTAATGACAGAAAGGAAAAGACCAAAATAATTAATGATCCTATCTTCTATGCCTTTGTTATTGTCTCTTATGTGATTGGATTTTAGGTTTTTTGGGGAGTCCTTATTATCAATAAGAATTGGAGGCAAATTTAATTTAAAATCATTGACAAATATATAGATAGATTGTTGTTTTGAAATATTTTCTTAACCTTAGCAATCCTTATCTAAAGTTTTAATTGAAAGTAAAGTTTATTTCTACCAGTTGTATTTCTGCTGGTCTTGTTCTACTCTTGGGTTTAAGTTTTTTTTTTTTTTTTCCTTTTGTTGTTGAAAAGAGTATGCAATCTACTTAGAATAAAGAATTGGATGTAAAAGCACATGCTTCCAATGAGACTAGAGTAAAGCAAGAGAAACTTTTCAATGCACCAAATTATGTTCTCATTTGACATTATTCCCTAAACTTGCCTTTTTCTTTTTCCACGTATGTATGAAGAATTCCAAATATAAAAGGTTGAAACTGTGAAAAAAAAAAGGAACTTTTTTGCCAACTAATTTAGGAGTGTCAAATACATGATAACGATGAAGTTGCTTTTCTATGACTTATTTGGCTGCCAAATTTAATGTAACACCCTTGGTGTTAAAGCAATTTCTTTCATTCATATAATTCAATCTTTACTACTTGAGATGATGGGATACTAGAGCTCTCTTAGGCATTAGTAGATTGCATTGGATGAGATTGTTGCAATGCTAGTGAAATTATGTGTTAATGTTAAGACTTAATAAATATTTTTCTAATTTCTGAGTAGCAACATGCACATGACACTTCAAACTTTTTTCTTTAAATCATAACTATTTCTTTTTTAGTATATTTTAGAAAAGACTTAATTCCTTCCTTCAAAATCAATTATTAAAAAAAAAGATACACTTAAATATACAAAATGGCATATAAGATAAAGTGTTTAAGGCCTTTAATTATTCGATTGGATCCTTTTGTAACTCTTTTTTAATGAAAGATGAAGAATAATAAAATTTTAAATATATTGGTTGATTAATCTAAAATTTTGTGACAAATTCCAAGATGAGTTTTTTCTTCTCTTTTTTTTCCTAGTTTATGGATTTTATTAAAGCCAAATCAAGTCTCTCTACACAAGAATTCCATCTTGCAGCCTCTAGGCCTTAACTAGAATTCAAACCTTTGTTACGCTGGCTACTTCAATCCAAAGCGACCACTTACATCCAAACCCACTCTACCGAAAGTGACAAAATGATTGCAACCAGTACAATGCACAGGGCCTATGCACAAATGTTGTTTCTCTTCTCCATAGAGAAAGGAAGAAAAAAAATGTTGCTTTTAACTTTTTTAAACCTTTGTTGCGTTATCTACTTTAATCCAAAGCGACCACTTACATCCAAACCCACTCTACCGAGAGTGACAAAATGATTGCAACCAATACAATGCACAAGGCCTATGCACAAATGTTGTTTCTCTTCTCCATAGAGAAAGGAAGAAAAAAGATGTTGCTTTAACTTTTTTAAACCTTTGTTGCGCTATCTACTTTAATCCAAAGTGACCACTTACATCCAAACCCACTCTACCGAGAGTGACAAAATGATTGCAACTATTACAATGCACAGGCCCTATGCACAAATGTTGTTTCTCTTCTCCATAAAGAAAGGAAGAAAAAAGATGTTGCTTTAACTTTTTTAAACCTTTGTTGCGCTATCTACTTCAATCCAAAGCGACCATTTACATCCAAACCCACTCTACCGAGAATGACAAAATGATTGCAACCAGTACAATGCACAGGGCCAATGCACAAATGTTGTTCCTCTTCTCCATAGAGAAAGGAAGAAAAAAGATGTAGCTTTAACTTTTTTGAAAAAGTTAAAGCAAATTAAACCCACATAAGAAAGGAAAAAAGTTAAAGCAAATTAAACCCAAATAAGAAAAGGTTTGTTGAATTTTTAAAAGAAAAGGTAAAACTAAAGGAGCAAATGAAAGCCAATTAAGTAAAGAATGTTGTTTACTATATATATATATATATAAATAGAAGAATAAAATGTTGCTTTTTAATTTTATAAAGAAAACTAAAACTAAAGTTAATCAAATCTAAAGAAGTAACAAATTCTATTTGTTATTAAAAAAAAAGAATATTGCTTTAATTTTCTAAAGAAAACAACTCTAGAACAAATAAAACCCAAAGAAAAAATGAATGTTGGTTCAATTTATTGGACAACAACATCTCATATTGGAGAGGAAAGAACTTGTGATATGTTTTATAAGCTTGAACAATCTATTTCCTCAATAAAGCTATTTAAGAAAATGTGGACTTGGGCTTTTCACATGATATTAAAGTTATTGGTGCCTATAAGGCAAGAGTTATATGCGGCAACAATCCTTGGAGCCTAATTAGGCGATACGTTTTATTATGAAATATTCTTGTGATTATGTAATATTTTCCATTTATTGTAACCTATACATAGACTAGGAATCAAGCCTATAAATTGAGGCTATCTCTTGTATAGTGTAATTCAATACAATATAGCATTCTTTCACTCTCCAGTCTCCAAATTTACATGGTACCTGAACCAGTTCATCTTTGAGACCTATCACTTCCACCTTCTCATTTTTCGGCCGTCATTTATTCTTTGGCCGTCTCATTTTTTTTTTTTTGGTCGTCATTCATTCTTCGGCCGATTATTCTCTGACATTTTTTTACCCCCCGCTTACACGCACCATTTTAGGCTCTTTTCTTTTTTCGTCCCTACACTTTTACCTGATTTTAATTCTACCACCATCTTTTCACAAATTCCTTCATCACCCCAATTTCCCAAATCCCCAATTCACAAACCCTAACCCTAACCCTAACCTTAACCCCAATTTTCCTCCGCCGCCAACCGCCATGTCTACCACCTCCAACCGCCATGTCTACCGCCTCTGAATCTACCACCAACTCTACCACCACCTTCGCACTCCGCAACCCATACAACCTCTCCGCTGCCGATCTTCAACCGGTCAGCATCGTCTCCGTCAAACTCACCGGAGAACCGAATTGGGCAATTTGGAGCGACCAAGTGAAGACCGTCCTCCTTGCCCACAACAAAATGGGGTTCCTCGACAACACCCTCCCGCGTCCTGCCGGTAACGGAAATGAAGCCAAACGTTGGGAGTAGTGCCACGCCACCATGAAAATGTGGCTTATCAATTCTGTCGAACCCACCCTCACCAACATGGTCACCTGCCTCACCATTGCCGAAATCTAGTCTGTTTTAGAGGAAAGCTTCGATAAGGTCACTGCAACCTAGAAATTCAGCCTCTTGGAGGCCATCAATGACTTGAAACTCCCTAGTGGTGCCACCAGACCAGAACTTACCAACTTCTTCATCCGGCTTCAAAACCTTTGGGGTGAACTTGAATCTCACCGAGCCCTTATTCGTTGTACCTACAAAAAATGCGATTGCGGCGTCAATTCCCATCTTCGAGCTCGCGATCAGGAAGACAAAGCCATGAAATTCCTTCTCGGCCTCCCATCAGAGTTTCAGACACTCCATTCCTCCATCCTCTTTCGCGAAAAGCTTCCTACCTTGGAGAAGACGTACGCCATGGCCAAACATGACATTACTCAGAGGTCCCCTTCCCTCGGCAAGCCACTCTCCAATGAACTTTCGGCATTCCAGGCTTCTTGGACGCTCGGATCCTCTCAGCACACAGGGGAGCTCGTTCTTGCAACGCCCGCCCACTCACACCATGGGCCTGCCCCGACTCGTGGCCCTCGTCCCTCCTCTCATGGGCCAACCCAGTCCCGGCTTTTTTGCAATCAATGCCAAAAGCCGAGCCACGTTCAAGAATCATGTTTCTTGATCGTGGGCTACCCGTCCAACTGGTAGCCCAGGCAGTGTCCTAGCCCAACCCGCAAGCCTGTTGGGCCTGCACCTTTGGCCCACAATGCTGAAGCCCATAATTCACATGGGCCCCCTGGTTTTGGGCCCTCTAGCCCACTTGCCTATGACCACCTCCACAGGCCCACTCATTTTTCTAACCCGCCCATGATTTTTAATTCTTGTGCAGGTTCTTCAGGCCCATCTTTAACAGGCCCTCCCAGCTCATATGGTGGGTCCAATGGGCTTCAATTGACCCCTAATCAACAACAACGTCTCCTCCATCTCCTCAATTCAGCCAGCCCTACTGATTCGGGCCCCTTTAGAGGTATTGCTTCATCTTACTTACCTATTTCAACTTTTTGGATTATTGATTCTGAGGCAAGTGACCACATCGCTTGCGATTTAAATATTTTACACTCATATTATCCATGTGTCACCCCAATATCAATTACCCTCCTTGATCGCTCTACGAGCCCCATAACCCACATTGGCACATTTAACCCTAATCCCTCCCTACGCCTCATCGATATACTTTATGCTCCTCTTTTTCCGCACAATTTATTATCTATTAGAAAATTAACCCGTGACAATAATTGTGTTGCACTTTTTTTCGATGAATTTTGTGTTTTTTAGGACTATACGACTAGAGCTCTGATCGGGCTAGGCAAGGCTGAATGGGGTCTTTATTTTCTTTGTGCTTCAATTCCATCGCATTTTCATTCCGCTTTTGCTCATTTTTTCCATTCCGTCCAAGACAATTTTTGTACCCCAAACTCAAATTTTGTTTGTAATGCTTCTTTTATCAATAATAATTATTCTCTTTGGCATCAACGCCTTGGTCACTCAACATTAAAACATTATTTAGCTCATGGAAAATCCATTTCTTGTCCTTCCAATTTCTCCTGTTCCATTTGCCCTTTAGCCAAACAAACACAATTGGTTTTTCCCAATCGTCACACTAAAACATCCACTCTTTTTGAATTGGTCCACATGGATGTTTGGGGCCCTCATCGGACTCCCACCCATGACGATGCACATTATTTCCTAACCATTGTCGATGATTTTTCCAAGGCCACCTAGACATTTCTTCTACAATTTAAGAGTCAAGTTTTCTAAAAAATTCAACATTTCATCTCACTCATTCATACCCAGTTTGGTCTCCTTGTCAAACGGATTCGTTCTAACAATGGTACCCAATTTTTTTCAAATGAATGTCAGTCTTTCCTCTCTCACCACAGGATCGTTCATGAAACATCTTGTATTCACACTCCACAACAAAATGGTGTTGTTGAACGCAAACACCGCCACCTCTTTGATATGGCTCGTGCCTTGATGTTTCAGGCTTCTATCCCCTCTCCGTTTTGGGGGGAATGCCTCCTCACTGCTACCCACATTATTAATCACCTTCCCTCCTCCACTCTCAATGGTGTTAGTCCTTTTGAACGTCTGTTTGGCAAACCACCCATCATTGAACACCTTCGTGTCTTTGGTTGTCGTTGTTTTGCCACAACTCTTGGTCCTTGTAACAAATTCAGTCCCCGTGCCACCCCTTGCATTTTTATGGGTTATCCTTCTTCATAAAAAGGTTATCGCCTCTATGATCCTTCCTCACACAAATTTTTTGTCAGTCGCGATGTTATTTTTCAAAAGCACATTTTCCCCTTCTCTACTACCTTGGTCACGCCCAGCTCGCCTGCCCCTTCGAATACAGCTTTACAGTTTAATGATTCATATACTTCATCCTCTCTGCCCATTGATATCCCTAACCTCTTCGATCATCCTCTTCTGACTGAACCCTCCCCCACCCCTATCTCATCTGACCCTCCTTTTGACCCTCCTCCTTCTGATCTTCTTGATCCTACCTCCGACATTTCCCTTCGTTGTTCTAGCTGAACCTTTCGCCTTCCCATTTGGACCTATGATTACCTTTGCCCTACTCTCCCTCATACCTCTTCCACCTCTCTTTACCCTATTTCTAACTATGTCTCTCTCCATCAATGTCACCCTCAATACCAACATTTCATTGCCACTATATCTGCCATCCTTGAACCCACTTTTTTTCACAAAGCTGTCACTGACCCCAATTAGGTTACTGCCATGGATAATGAGATCACTGCTTTGGAGGCTAATCACACTTGGGATGTGGTCCCTTTGCCCCCTAATCGTCGTCCAATCGGTGACAAGTGGGTTTATAAGGTGAAATATTGTGCTGATGGTTCTATTGAAAGATATAAGGCCCGCTTTATGGCCAAGAGTTTTAGCCAACGTGAGAGCATTGATTTTCAGGATAACTTCTCCCCCACTGCGAAGCATGTCACTGTTCGCCTCATTATTACCATTGCTTCTGTACATCATTGGCCCCTTTTTCAAATGGACATTCAAAACGCCTTCCTTCATGGCGATCTCTCTGAGGAGGTTTATATGGAGCTTCCTCCTTGATTTCGCACTTAGGGGGAGTGCATGGTGTGTTGACTGCGAAAATCCTTGTATGGATTAAAGCAGGTCTCCCGTCAGTGGAATGCCACCTTCACTTTTGCTCTGCTTCAACACGGTTTCTCTCAATCTCGTCATGATTATTCATTATTCACCAAGTCTCAAGGCAACTCTTTTGTGGCATTGTTGATATACATTGATGATATCTTGATTACTGGCAACAATGAGAATGGAATCACAGAACTCAAGCAGTACCTTCACTCCACGTTCTCTATGAAAGATCTTAATCCATCAGAGTTCTTCCTTGGGATTGAAATTACTCGATCTCCAAAAGGTATTACTCTCAGTCAATGCAAATATGCTTTAGAATTAATCTCAAAAGATGGCCTCGCAAGCACTAAACCTACAATCACTCCTATGGAACCGAACAAGAAATTCACCAGTGTAGCGTATGATGAAAGTTCACCTGAAGAAATAAATGATCCACCACTTGAAGATCCATCTATCTATCAGAGATTAGTTGGAAGATTGATCTACCTGACCCTTAGGCCTAACATCACCTTTCCAGTTCAACTCCTCAGTCAATTTATGCATGCTCCGAAACAGTCACATATGGAGGCAACAATGAGAGTGATTAGATATTTGAAGGGTTGTCCTGGACTCGGCCTCATTTTTCCTTCCATATCGCAATTCCAGATGAAAGCATTTTGTGATTCGGATTACAATACATGTCCTATGACACGAAGATCCACAACAGATTTCTGCATTATGATTGAAAATTCTCTGATTTCATGGCGTTCTAAGAAACAACCAACAGTATCTCTTTCATTAGCAGAAGCAGAATATAGATCCATGCAGGTCACCACGTGCGAGATTATTTGGATCATTGGCTTATTGAAATATTTTGGATTTCACATGACATTTCCAGTATTACTATATTGTGACAATGAAGCTGCGGAGAATATTGTTGCAAACCCCATCTTTCATGAACGTACAAAGCACATGAGGTAGAATGTCATTATGTGAAAGAAAAACTTTAGCAAGGCATCATAACAACACGACACATATCCACTAAAGAATAACCAGCTGACCTATTAATAAAGGCGTTTTGTAGTAATCAGCACCAGTACATTTTCTCCAAGCTCGGAGTATTTGATCTATACAAATCTCCGGCTTGAGGGGGAGTGTTGGTGCCTATAAGGCAAGAGTTATATGCGGCAACAATCCTTGGATCCTAATTAGGCTATACGTTTTATTATGAAATATTTTTGTGATTATGTAATATTTTCCATTTATTGTAACCCATACATAGACTAAGAATCAAGCCTATAAATTGAGGTTGTCTCTTGTATAGTGTAATTCAATACAATATAGCATTCCTTCACTCTCCAGTCTCTAAATTTATAAAAGTCAATCATATTCCCATGAATTCCAACTCAAGAAAATAGAATGAACAAATCCTGCTTGGTTTTCTAAAGTAGACAAAAAGTCCAACAAAGGGTTTGTGACCTTTTGGTTGGTCACTTGTGCTTCCCTTCACATGATATCAAATGATATAAGACCTTTTAAATTCCTTTTGTTCTTATGAACACCAGATTTCAATACAAATAAACGACTTGCATATTGCACAAATACATAATTAAAGATCCCAAAGTTATGCATTTAGTGTGTAGTCTTAGATCTTTTATAAATATTTACATTGAAAATAATGAGCATATATATTATAGATCATACATACACGCCATTATATGATAGACATATCTTAATATGGTAGATATGCTATATTTATAATGAAGCTTAATTAGAAATTAGATAATTGATAGATATGTTCCTTTCCATACAAATATACTTAAACTCTTTAGAAAAATTGTTCTTGCTTTGATATGTAATGTTAAGAATGGAGTCAAAGCAGGGAGAAAAATAAAATTGAAATATTGTCAATTGAGATTTTCTCACTTTGTCTATAAATACAAGGCTTTAGAAAACCTAAGTATATTATATTATTTGTTGACTTGTTATAGTAATAAAAAAGAGTAAGTGACCGAAAAGAATTATCCCGGTATAGTGGCTCCTATTTGTATGAAATCTGATGTAAGGATT
Source organism: Casuarina glauca (assembly GCA_028551395.1). NCBI lineage: Eukaryota > Viridiplantae > Streptophyta > Magnoliopsida > Fagales > Casuarinaceae > Casuarina > Casuarina glauca. The sequence continues at coordinate 13,665,365 of CM052345.1, read as the reverse complement.
AATTTATCCCAACATGTAAATACCTTGGTATTCTTGTATTTATTTGGTATGTGTTTGTTGTTTGATTCACATTCATTCATAAGACACGAATATCCGGGCTAATGTGGTGACGTGAAATAGTTTGCTGACTCGGCACCCTAGTCAAACTTCAGAACTTATGTATTGGCTATGACGTGACAATTAGGACTGACAAAGCAGCTGACGTCCATGATTACTCATCCTCCAAGTCAAGTCATCCTCAACCCGTGATGGCCAACCATCGATGGGTTCAGTTAATTGACAGACACAAACAGGCTTGGTGCCAAAACTCTCGGAAGAGTCTCTACTCTGCTTCAATTTTTAAACCTTTTTTTTTATGGATAATCCTTTGGAGATCTCAAGTACAAGAAATTAAAAAAATTGAAGGCGCAATGTAAAGTCTAAACAGAACAATAAAATGCATCTTCCATCTATAATGCTTTCCAACCATTTTCTTTCTATATTCCAAGACGCAGGAATATTGCGGTAACCTTACCATACATCAACATGATGAGTAGTTTATTGATAATAGTTTGAAAATCACACCAAATTTATTGATAATAGTTCGCTCAAGCACACCAAATTTGACAAAATTTGACAGATGCCATGCCTTTTAGTTTGGCATCTGTTGAGTCAATTGTTCAAATGTGCTAATATTACATGTCTTATTAAGGCAACAGTATAAAGATGAACATTACATACGCAATTCAATGATAAGAAAAATTGCAAGTTGCTTTTGCGATTCTCCTAAAAATGAAGACTTATTTTGCTAAGAATGTCATTTTACTTTGGGTTGTAGTGAACTTTTCTCCTTGGTATGAGGTAGAGGACGCAGTAAGAACAAAAGGAAGCTTTATTGCAGATCAAAAACTCCACAAAATGGTTTAGCCTTCAAGGATTGGGACAGAAGGGATTGCTGTGAAGCGGAAGGGATTTGGTGTGATCTTGCCGTTGGAGGAGTTCTCAGTATCTCCATCCGGAGTGACTAGGCACTACTGAGTAGCTGGTATCCGAATGTCACCTTATCCGCCTTGTTGGACGAGCTGGATGAACTGGGCCTTCATGGCAAACAAATAGAAGGAGGGCTTGAGTGTAAGAACCATTAACTTGATTTATTATATTTTGCTTTATGTTTTTCAACATAAGTTCCTGATTGACTGTGTGGAAAGTTTTCTAACTTTGATCTTATTTTTTGTTGCATTTCGAATATCATGTTCTGAAATAATTAACACACTTGTTATCCAATTTTAACTACGTTATAGAATTTAAACCTACTTAAGATATGCTATAACTAAAAGTTATTATATATGAGGTGGGTTTTTGTTTGCCTATTGTTGGTTTTTTTTTCACTTGCAATACTATGATATACTAAATATTTAAAATGCTTTTGAGTGATTAACCTTCAATTTCATTATTTTTTTTATCTTAATTTTTGTAAAAAGGAACCTAAACTTCTTCTATTTTTGAAATTCAAACCCATGGATTAAATTTTTTAGAAGAAATATTTATTAGCTTGTTTCACTTGCCATTTTTAATTCTATTCCTTATATGTATATAATGTACACTCCTATTACACTAATTTTTTTTTTAAGCATTTTGCAAACTAAAGAAATGAAAACATCTAATTGTCTTGGATCTTGGTAGCAACAATCTAGAAAGAATTACTCCTCCTTGTCTTGGGATGATTAAAAATCTTGAAAAAATTGACTTGTCAAGTAATCAACTTAGTGGTAAGGTGCCTTCATCCATATTCTCTAACCACAACAAAATTAGGGTGTCTGATGTTTCGAACAATCAATTGGAAAGGGTAACACCATTGTTTTTTTTGCTAATGCTTCAAGTCTTACAAGTCTTGATCTCTCAAACAATAACCATTTGGAAGTTGAAACTGAATCATCTACCCAAATTTCCTTATTCTCGTTAGACCTATCTTACAACTCAGTAGAGTTAAGCATACCTTGTTGGTTGCTATTCAACACTAGTATCATTTATTTATTCTTGGACAACAACAAAATAAATGGCTCTTTTCTCAATTGTATTCCTAATCAAATTTCAATGCTTCATCTATTGGCTATGTCTCGTAATAACATCACAAGTCCACTTCTTGAAAAATTGGACATATTCTTCCAAGATCACAGTATGTTGACAAGTCTTCAAATGCATTACAAGGTATCATTCCTTGGTCCTTGGTCCTTGGTCCTTTGGTATCTTTCTTTCATAATGTTAGACCTTTCTAATAACATGCTTTTAAGGACTAAAGGAGGCATCCCACTTTCCTATTTAAACCTACCAAACAATAAATTGTGAGGAGAAATACTTCTAAGGGATTTCAATATGATAGAGTTGTGGTGCTTACAACTTAGTGGTAATTATTTTGATGGAATCATCTCATCCATAATCTTAAACAGTCTAAATTTTGTAGTTTTAAATGTTCAAAATAATCAATTGTTTAAAACCATTCCTAAATGGCTATATGAACATGCTTGATGTGAATTCTTTTAAGTAGAAATCATTTGGAAGGTCATTCACTCAAGGAAATGTGTCAAATGAAGAATGTTAAAATTTCTAATATCTCTAATTATCACATTTCAAGAGATATTCCTTCTAGTCTTGATAATGTTACAGCCTAGAAAAATCCTTTTAACTTTTTTAATTCAAATTATGACACAACTTTAGATGGACCGTAGTTGTGGATGATTGTAGAACAAGAAACACCATTATTGATTTAAGAATGTCCTTGCAAGTGAAGAAAAGGGAAATTACTTTAAAGATATTTGACTCATTGATCACTTGTCATCATACCAATTAAGAGGTCATATTCCTTCTAAATTGGAGAATTGCCACTACTTTGATCCTTAAATTTGTCAAGTAATTTTCTAATAGGCCCCATTCCAAATTCTTTTGAGAACTTGAATAGTGCAAAGAGCTCAAACCTTTCTCACAATAAGTTGAGTGGAAAACTACCATATAAGTTGGTTGGGCTTATTTTTTTATTTATGTTTAGTGTTGCCTACAACAATCTTGTAGGAAGAATTCCCTTTGATAGACAATTTTCAACTTTTAAAATGCAATATTTTGATGGTAATTGAGAACGTTGTAGAAATCCTTTGCTAAGAAATTATTCAACAACAATCATACTTAAACCAAAATACAAAGGCCAAATTAAGGATGGAAAGGAAGATAGCAAAATAATTGGAAACTCTCTCTTCTATTCCTTTGTCATCATCTCTTATGTGTTTGGATTTTGGGCTACTTTGCAAATTCTTAGTATTAATAAAAATTGGAAGGAGATTTATTTTATAACCATAGACAATATATAGATAGGTCATTGTTTTAAAATATTTTCTTAGCATTAGCAAACTCAATCCAACTTCAAGTTGAAAGTAAAAGTTGTTTCTACCAGTTGTATTTACATTGGTCTTATTTTATTATTAGGGTTTAGGCTTTTTTTTCTTTAGGTTTTATTGTTAAAAAGAATATGAAAATCTACTTGGAATAAAGAATTGGATGTAAAAGCATATGCTTCCTAAGATTGGAGTAATAAGTAGGAGGAACTTTTCAAATGTGAATTGGTAGGATCATAGACATGCTTCATTCTAACATGATATTGTTGTTGAAACTTGGCTTCTTGCTCAACATATTTGTAAAAGTTCAAAATACAAAAGGTTGAAATTGTGTCAAAACAATTTTGTCCACTGATATTAAGAATCTTGAATACTCAATGACAATGAATTTATTTTTCCACTCATTAGAATCTATTCTTTGATACTTAAGATGATGTGATATTGGAGCTCTCTTCAACATTAGCAAATTGGGTGAGATGGGATTGTTGTGGTGCTAATAAACTTATGTGTTAGTGTTAGGACTTATTTGGCTATTGTTAGGTAGTAGCATGCACATGATACTTCCAACATTTTTCATTAAGACTTTAGAAGTTTCTATTTTAGTATATTTAGTGGTATATATATTAAATGGTATTATTTTTAAACATTAATATTATATTGTACATAATCTTGATAATTTATCTTTTAACATTAACTCTCATGTAATTTATTCCTGTTTGAATATGAAAACTTGGTAATTCATTCTAAACATTTATGCTAGAAAAGACTTAATTCTTTCCTTTAAAATCAATTATTAAGAAAATGATAATCTTAAATATACAAAAGGACAAGGACTTATAAGATAAAAAAAAATGTTAAAACAAAAAAGAAGACAAATTTACTAACTCTTTTGCTATTAATGTCTTTGTCTTTGTCTATTTATGAGCTTGATAAATGGTTGGTCGATTATGAATTTGTATAGAAATTTTGAAAGATTGATCATTTTGATTTTGACAAAAATTATGTTCTTAGTAAAATTAGAAATCTATATTTATTGGTCAAAATTGAGAAACAAGAGAAAAATTGAAGTGGCCATCTTTTTTCTTTTTTTTTTTTTTCCTTCTTCAATGTTTTGAGTTATGTTAGGCCAAAAGTTTGGTTTACCTTAAGAATAACATTGTTGTTTTCTTACAAATTGCAATAATCAATATTTCAAATTCGGAGGTCAAAAATATGAAGTTTCTAGTATTGACAAAAAAGGAATATCAAGATAAATTTGATGTAAAAGTTTTATATTAACTAAATTTTACTTGAAATCTTTTATTTAGGAAAAAAAATTATCTTATTTCTTACTTGAAAATAGCTTTTCAGCACGTGCACTGTCCGCAAACATGTTTCTTTCGTTTGTTCTTGAATATTGCAAACCTTCACCACCATTGTCCTCAAATGCTCAACACTCCAGGTGATTCCAGAGTTCCAAACAAACTCTACACAGCATCATGCTCATTTTCAAACTGTTTCTGCTTGGACATGTTTCGTTTCCTTCAAACCTTTGCCACCACGGAGCACGGCCTAATGGGTTTCCTGGCAATTCAGAATCCTGGGCTGGGCCTGCGGATTTAGGCAAGTAACATGGGCTGTGGCAACTAACGATTCCCCTTGCTGTCTCAAGAGGTTGCCAAGGCTTCAGGAGTCCTAATGCAGAGTTGGTTTCCGCAAGGGAAAACGAAGTAAAACTCTTGACCGAAAAGCAATAAAAGAAAAGGCTCTAGACAACGTTGTAAGGGTTGGCGAATGCGGTTGCGGAAGCCCTGCTTTTGAAGACGAGAGAGCCATTGTTTCGAGACAAACGGAGTGGCTACATCTTAGAAAATCTTTAAACTCGGAAAATTCCATAAGACTCTTGATCTTAAATACTATGTCACACAACAAACCCTTTTAGATGTAGGTTCTCCATTTTTCCCTGGACAAAAACCTTAGAATGATGCCTTTTTTGAATAGAATCCTGGCGTTTATTAAAAGGTCGAAAATCCCATTGTGCAAGGACATCTGCCCAACAACAGAAGCACAAAAACCCGTTCCTCTTTGACAAGGTCTTCAAAAATCCAGGCGCTTAACGTGATGGCAGGCCAGAGTTGGGGAAGGAAAGAGAGGGAATGAAGAACATGAGGGTGGGTTATGTCATCCAAGACAGTGAGAGGCTCCGCTGGGTAGACCTGGACAGGGACATTTTGACGTTGATATTTTTGCGAGTCCAGGAATTTGATATGTCGGCGGTGCTACTCCTCTGCCTTTGATATTGGCCCATTTTGAATATTTTGGGCTTGAACGACAACTTTTGAAAATTTTAAACTGTAAAGCGGGCCTTGGCATAATTACAAACACTTATGCATAAAAGTTCCTTAATGTCACTTGGCCAGTTAACCTAAAAGTGAGTTAATAAAAATATTAACTATGCGGTCTAGGTGCATGCGTTATAATATTTTAAAAAAAAAACTCTAAACCAATTAGCTTAATAATGAATTAATAAAAATCTCAATTATGAGGTCTAAAGTTGAATATCCATGTGTAATGTAATATTAAAAAATAAAAAAATAAAAAAATAAAAACTCCCTTATTTAAGCACTCTAGGAAAATAGGGCCAGTAGATCGAGCCTGCCATCGTTGGGCCTCATTCCACACCATTTTTTGTAGATTGAGTCTTGCCATCTCTAGGCCTTAACTGGAGTACAAACCTTTGTTGGGCTGGCTACTTCAATTGAAAGGAACCACTTACAACCCAAACCCACCCCACCAAAAGCCTACCCTACAAATCGTGCCTTGACAAAATGATTGCAAGCTGTACAATGCAGAGGGCCGTACACAAATCAAAGTCTTGGTAAAAATGTTAAAATGTTGGTTGTTTTATTCATCTTCATGAATAACCTACTATGGTTCAACATTCATAAACAAATGTTTGATCATATATTGTCTTCCATAAGACTAATTGCCTTAACTTTTGTCAATGGAGTACCTAATGGAGCATCTACCATCATTTTTGAGAAATATTGCTATAGGATTCAAACAAGTGAGAATGCCACGTTTGATATAGCAATAATTCTTTTTTGTTTCCTGTTAGTTTTTGTTAATTACTTTTTGTATGAACCAAACCATCTTTTAGTAATTAGTGATCTAAAAGTCCAATAAAAAATTGAACAACTTATCATAAGGAATTGTTCTTGAAACATAAATATGATTTAAGACATCAAGAGCTTTGTCATTTACACTATGTAGACTCTTCAGTGATTGAATACAACAAAGCTTGGACTGCACTTAGATTTAAAGAAACAAGAATGTTTTGCTAATACTCAAGGATTGTGTTAATTATTGAAAGAAAGCTTGGACTTAGGCTTAATAGATCTTTTGATATGCAAGGCCTAGGCCTAATTTTAGCACCCAATCATGTGATCTTTTTTCCCTTCTTGAACATTTTCATTGGACCTTGTCTATTTTAGCCTCTTAGTGCTGCAAAAGTAGTACATGCCAAATCCGTATAGAAAGATCTTAGTTATTTAGCATTTTTTTTTTAACTTTACATCTTTTTCTTGGTCTTTATGCCTTTTTGTTTTTTTTTTTCCTTCTCTTATGCAATATTCTTTAATTTTTTAAACTTACATTTATCTATCTTAGGTCTTATTTCTTGTAACTTTATACTTTAATTTTATATTGTTCTTTAACTTTCAGCCCTCTTACTTTTTTGAATCATCCAAAAAGTTCCATAATTATGTTCTTGAAATTTCCTATTTAAAAGTATATTAAAGTAAATTGCAAACAAGAGAGAAAAAATGTTAACTTAATTCCTATTGTGCTAATTAGCTAGTTGAAGTGATAGGTTAATAGGAACTTAAACAATAAGGTTTGAATTTTATATCTTATGTATAGGACTTTGGTAAATGTAAAAAAAGAAAAAAAAGAAAACAATGGGCCACTCTCCATTCCCTGTTCTACTCTCTCATTCATCCTTCATAACAACCCTAAATGGCCCACTCCGCACTCTTGCTCGTCCTTCAAATCAATTCATCATCGATGCCATTTCACACTCCCGGTCATCCTTCAAGTCAATCCAATCCTTCACGCCATTACTTTCGGCAGGACACATAATTCACGGCAAAGCCTCTTTTACACGCGCACCCTTTCATCTGACTTCCACGTTCCCAAACAGGGACGTGGTTGCACCATTCCTCCTGTGAGTACACGCACACTTTAATCACATCAGTCTCCATTGAAGCCTCTTTTTCTTTATCGAATAGAATTCAAACACAAACAGGCTTGGTGACGAAACTCTCGGAAGTGTTCCGACTCTGTTTCAATTTTCATACCTTTTTTTTTTTTTGGATATTCCTTTGGAGATATCAATTGCAAGAAATTAAAAGATTGGAGGCACATTGCTAAGTTCAAACAGAACAATAAGGAATGAAGCGTCCATCTATAAAATTTGAAAGATTCTTCTTTTTTTCTTTTCCCAAAGACTTTTCACTAAAGCTTTTCACTTTTTGTTCACTTTTCTACCAAATTTGACAGAGTTTTCACTTTTTTTTCCTTTAAACACGCCAAATTGACAAAAACGAAGACTTTGTTCTGTTAGACACGCTAATTTAAAAGATACCATGCTTTTTAATTTAGCAAAAACAAAGACTTTCTTTTTGGAGGTCATCTCATAAGTGTTCGATGAGTCAAATATTCACATATGACTATATTATGTGTCTTATTAAGACAATAATATAAAGACGCAGTTCGACGATAAGAAAAATTGCAAGCTGCTTTTGCTCTTCTCCCAGAAATGAAGAATTGTTTCACTAAGAATATCATTTTACTTTGGGTTACAATCATTTTTTTTCCATTGGCATGTGGTAAAGGCTGCAGCGAAGAACAGAGAGAAGCTCTCTTGCGGATCAAAAACTCCACAAATGGTTTAGCCTTCAAAGAACTGAGACAACATCGCTGGCAGATCGAAAACTCCACAAATGGTTTAGCCTTCAAGGATTGGGACGGAAGGGATTGTTGTGAAGCGGTTGAAATTATGTGTACTGGTGCCACTGGAGGAGTTTCCCGTATCGTTTTAGTGGATTTTGAGGCACTACCAAGCATATGGAATCCAAACGTCACCTTATTCACCTTGTTTGATGAGCTGGAGGGATTGGTGCTTGTTGGCACACAAATTGGTGGAGGGCTTGAACGTAAGAACTTTTACTTGACTTATCATATTTCGCCTTATGTTTTCAAACGTAAATTCTTGGATAAATGTGTGGAATTTTTTTTTTAATTTTGACCCTTTTAGATCATTGCATCTCGAATATCATGTTTTGAAATAGTTAATATACTTGTTCATTCAATTCTAAATACATTATAGAATTTAAACCTACTCCAAATATGTTATAATTGAAACTTTATTATAGATGAGGTGGCAGTTTTTTTTTGTTGCTTCTTGTTGGTTTTTTTTACCATAATACTGCAATATACTAAACGTATAAAATGCTTTTAAGTGTTTAACATTCAATTATGTTATCTCTTGTTTCACTTTATGTAGTAAAGAATCTAAACTTCTTCTATTTAGAAGAGTCAACCAATACACTAAATTTTTTAGAAGAAAACATTTATTTGCATGCCCTTCTTGCTACTTTTAATTTTATTCCTTATATGTATATAATGTAAGTCTTTATTCAAATAATATGTTAAATTTATTTTCTTGCAGCCTTTTGTGAACTAAAGAAATTAAGATATCTAGAGACGTTGCACCTTACTAATAATACATTAGAAGGCAATATTCCTCATTGTCTTGGGATGTTTGAAAATCTTCAAGATATTGTTTTAGCAAGTAATCACCTTTCAGGTAATGTGCCTTCATCCATATTCTTTAATCATAGCAAAATTATGGAGTTTGATGTTTCGCACAATCAATTGGAAGGGGTCTTGTCATTTTCCATATTTGCCAATGCTTCAAGTCTCTATGCACTTTCCCTATCAAACAATGAGAATTTGGAAGTTGAAACCGAGTCATCATCGTGGGTCCCATCATTTCAACTTGGCTTTCTAGACTTGGCACACTGCAACCTTAACCAAAAGTATGGTCACGTTGTCCCAAGCTTCATCTCCACCCAAATTTCCTTACTCGTATTAGACCTATCTTCCACCTTAATAGAGATAAGCATACCTTGTTGGTTGCTATTCAACACCAATATCACTTATTTGTTCTTGGATAACAACAAAATAAGCGACTCTTTTATCAATTGCCCTCATGATCAAATTTCATCACTTAAAATATTGGCTGTCTAATAATACCATCACAGGTCCACTTCCTGAAAAAATTGGAAATATTTTTCCATTGGTACGTTATGTTGACATGTCCTTAAATGCATTACAAGGCACCATTCCATGGTCATTTGGCAATCTTTCTTTAGTCATGGTAAACCTTTCTAATAACATGCTTTCTGGGACGGTACCACAAAGTTTGACTAGAGGAGACATCCAATCAGTGTATCTAGACCTGTCAAACAATAAATTGAAAGGAGAAATGCTTCCAAGGGATTCCAACATGACAGATTTGGAGTACTTACAACTTAGTAGCAATTACTTTGATGGAATCATTTCACCTACAATCTTAAATAGTCCAAATTTGGCAGTTTTAGATGCTCAAAATAATCAATTGTCGGGAACAATTCCTAAGTGGTTCTATGATTGTACTAGCTTGGTGGCAATTCTTTTAAGCGGAAATCATTTGAAAGGTCAACTGCTACCAAAATTGTGTCAAATGAAGAATGTTCAAATTTTCAGTATCTCTAACAATCACATTTCAGGAAATATTCCTTCGTGTCTTGATAATGTTACATCTTGGAAAGAGCCTTCTAAATCTATTTATGAAAAATTTCAAAGGTACGTGTATTTTGGCATTGGCAAAGGAATTATATTTTTTACTCCAAGAATGTCCTTGCAAGTGAAAAGAAGGGAAATTACTTTTCAAGGTGTTCCTCTCTCATTGATGACTGCTATTGACCTATCCTTAAATCAATTGACAGGTTCCATTCCTTTTGAAATGGGAAAATTATCACAACTTTTGTCCTTAAACTTGTCACATAATTTTCTAATAGGTCCCATTCCAAATTCTTTTCGAAACTTGGTAAATATGGAAAGCTTGGACCTTTCTCAGAACAAATTGAGTGGGGAAATACCAAATGAGTTGGTTGGATTGAGTTTTCTAGTTGTGTTTAATGTTGCCTACAACAATCTTTCTGGAAGAATTCCCTTTGAAAGACAGTTCTTAACTTTTGAGATGCAATATTTCGATGGCAATCCAAAACTTTGTTGAAATCCTTTGCCAAGAAATTGTTCCACAACAATCAAACTCGAATCGGAAAACAAAGGCCAAAGTAATGGTGGAAGGGAAGAGACTAGAATAATTGATGATCCTATCTTTTATGCCTTTGTTGCTGTCTCTTATGTGATTGGATTTTGGGTTTTTTTAGGAGTTCTTATTATTAATAAGAATTGGAGGCAGATTTACTTTAGAATTATAGATGAATATATAGATAAATTGTTGTTTTGAAATATTTTCTTAACCTTAGCAATTCTCATTTAAATTTTCAATTGAAAGTAAAGTTTGTTTTTACCAGTTGTATTTCTGCTGGTTTTATGTTACTACTGGGTTTGAGTGTTTTTTTTTTTTTCCTTTCCTTGTTGAAAGAGTATGCAATCTACTTAGAATAATGAATTGGATGTAAAAGCATATGCTTCCTATGAGTCTAGAGTAAAGTACAAGGAACTTTTCAATGCACCTAATTCTATTTTGACTTGATATTATTCCCTAAACTTGCCTTTTTTCTCCACATATTTGCAAAAAATTTCAAATATAAAAGATTGAAATTGTGGAAAAACATTTTTGGCACTTGATTTAGGAGTCTCAAGTACATGATGATGATGAATTTGCTTTTCTATGATTGATTTGGTTGCCAAAATTAATGTAGCACACTTAATGTTGAAGTTGTTTTTTTCATTCATAGAATTCAATGTTTTGTACTTGAGATGATAGGATATTGGAGCTCTCTTTGACATTAGATTGCATTGGATGAAAATGTAGTGGTGCTAATGAAATTATGTGTTACTATTAGGATTTAATGGTACTTATATGGTTGCTAGGTAACAGCATGCACATGATACTTTGAATTTTTTTCTTTAAATTTCAAGTATGTATATTTTAGTATATTTTAGTAAAGACTTAATTCCTTCCTTTAAAATCAATTATTAAGAAAAAGATATATTTAAGTATACAAAAAAACATAAGATAAAGGGTTTTGGGCCTTTAATTATCCCTTTGGATCCTTTGTAACTCTCTTTTTAATGGAAGATGAAGAATGATAAGATTTTAAATCTATTGGTTGATTAATCTAAAAAATTTTGACAAATTCCAAGATCAAGTGTTTTTCCTTTTTCTTCCCTATAAACATATTCCTAGTTTATGGATTTATGAAAGCCAAATCAAGTCTTTCTATACAAGAATTCCTAATAAGTTTCATTTATGTCCTATCTCATCTTAAGGCATTTACAACAAATCTAAATGCTACTTGGATCAATTGAAGAATTCTAGCTATAATCAACATACACAGTAATTCTTTACTATATATTTTTGAGCAGTACATCCAAAGTTTTAGAACAACACAACTAGATGTTGTTACCAAGAATTAGCTTGTATCTCATTCTATTACAGTAGCAGCATCATTTGCAAAAAAGATCAATTGAAACCACTGTCCTTTTTCCTTCAATCTGGGTGAATTTTTAGGAGAAACACTCGTACAGGCCTCTTTCCCAATGCACCATACTCTGTTCCGTCCTGATGTTGCAGCCAAAGAACTTGCTTTTATCCCACCGTATGTCAATTCCAAATCCGATGTGGTACTTGAAGGAGATTCACTACACATTCTAGACGCCAAGTTCATCTGGTCAATCAGTGAGTGCCTTACACGTGAAGCAACCGATGGAGTTTCACAAAGACTTATGTCAAGGAAGCAACGTGTTGGGACTGTTGAATTTGGATTGCTCAAGGCATCCTCTTGCAAAATGTCCCTTATCCTGGACAGAATACTATAGGCCAAGTTCCAAGAACACGAGAATATGCTTTTAGAATTAGATGCCCAACATCCTACAGGAATGAAAAAGGAAAATTACCACCTATTTACGCCACAGTATCTTTCTGCAATGATGTAAAGGTCAATCCTAGTGAAACAGTTAGATGATGACAAATATTCGTAAGTGTCAAAGAATGAACTAGACCATCCTAATGAAAGCAGTGCAAATTTGAGTGCCATTATGATAACAAACAATACATAAGTTTCCATAAGCACATACTGGAGAAATCATTTTAATATGGTAGGATTAAATACCTCAACAAAGAAGAAAAATAGCCAAAAAATGCATATATGTAGAGATGTATTGAGAAAATGGGTAGAATGAACATAAATGCTTGATAACTCACCTTGCCATACTGAATTTTTGTAACATCAAGAAATGTATAAGGAAGGTTCGGATATACGGTCTTAAGTTGATTTAGAAGGGCTTTTGCACGGCCTAACAACGACTCCATCTTTTCCATCTCTTACATTGGATCCTTTTTAAATGACCATGATATTTGAACTAGGGATATACCACTATCTTGTTCTATAAGTTTCATTTTCCATGCAAATATAGCAGTTTCAAGCCTATTAATGACCTCAGGAGTGCTATGTTCAGATTTCAAATTCAAGGAATTGAGCATCTCCTAATGTGAGCTTGATTCTACAAACAAGGCCTTATACAGCTCCTCACCAAGGCTTGCACTCCCAGATTGAATACATAAATTGATATGTGGTCAATAAGTTATGACTCCACAATGAGTATTAAAAATTTCAAAATTTAATCTATAAGTCTAATCATAACAATAATCTTCAAAATGATGTTCAAGAATGCAGACCATGTCCACATTTTGTAGTGCTGTGCTAAGGTAAACTAACCAAATCTAAAACTACTAATGAGAACCTTTGTGTTTCATTCAACTTTTGGCATTTCAAGAAAGATTTCCTCAAACAAATTTGAATGATGAAGTACTTCTCATAAAAAAAGTTTAAATACCTTGGGAAGAGCAACCCCAATAATAGATGGCACAGGTATTTCAAGCAAAACACTTTCATTGATTGATTTTGCAGTTGAATACTTGATGTACTATTCCATGATGAAGCAGTTTCTTCCTTTCGGTGTCAGAGAACCCCATCTTTGGTACTTGAGTTGACGGAAGCCACCATCTCTTGCTTTGACGTTCACTACTATTCCTTCCTTCTGCCCGACTACTCCCTTCTGCATACTAAAGCTCAGTATTCACCATTGCATCAAGTGTCTCCTGACAAATGAGAAATCAAGGGTATCAACATTATTACAGATACAGACAAAAAGATTCTATAAATTTTGACGGGAATAAAGAGATCACCTACAATAAGCATATAGTCCAACTTTTGAAGTGCTGGCAAGTTCATGTGGATGTCAGCACGGGCTTTTGGCGTCATTATCTGCATAGATATAGCTTGAATGCAAATCAGACCAAAATTAGGATTAATACTTCCATTGTTACAGATCCAAGTGAAGTAGCATATACCTCTAGGGTCCGGCCATTTGCACCATTTTGCTTGGCAGGAGCTAACTCAACCATATAGTTGGTAGGGGAGAGTAACCAGTCCATTTCTCTTCGACATTTGCTCTTCCTTTCTTCAGACAGTGGCTCCAATTTCCACAACTCTCCAAAAACCGTTGCTGAAAAATAATTTATTACGCACTATATAGTTAAAAAAAAACTGCATTGTTTCTCATAGGCATACAATGAATAGACAAGAAGTTTACTCAAGATGGGCCACGATCTCATAAATACTACTGTGGAGAGACAAAATTTTGCAAGCTACTTTCAAAAGCCCGAGTTTGGCTATGAAAGAGTACATATTCTCCATACAAATTTGGAGTCTTAGACGAAAAAGTTTTGTTGTATTCTAACAAATCCTTTATTTACTGGAAAAAAATTTTCCTCTGACGAGGACAGTTGCCTGAAAAGTACATAAACAGAAAACACTAATTTCACTATTTTCAAAAGTTATATTATATCCTGCTAATTCCATATCACTACCCTCGTATGCTTAGGATTCTAATTTTATAAGTTTGACACTAGATACGACATCGTAAAAGCGAGTACCGAAAACAAGATTAGGTAACAAGCAGATGAAATTAATTCTTTCAACTAAGTAAATGGATATATTGCATACCTGATAGATTTGTAATTCCATTTGACAATGCTAAAGCAGTGCTTACGCCCTTGCGCCCTTCTGTTACATCTTCACCCAACAACGACTTCTCAAATTTCTCTTTCATTGCCTCCACATCGTAAAACTGATTGGTATAAGCATGTTTGTCTTTCAAATAAAAATGTTAGGGCTTTCTGAGAGCTCCCATTCATCGAAACTCTGTTCATCCCTCTTCACTGTCAACCACTTTGAAGAAACTAACTCAAAAGCATCTTCGCTGGAAGAACAGCTTGAGGCGTCATCCTTCAAGGAGTCAATTACACATTATTCCCCTCTGCTTGTTCTGTTTTCATTTTCATAAGATTGATTATTGAGCATACAAATCTCAAGAGCATTGTATGTTATTATCCTTCACAGATTCCATAACAGTTTTGATTTTGTTAGAGATCGAACCAAACATGTAGAAGATGTTTCAGTTTACCAAACAATAAAAACAAATGTATTAAGGAAAAGCTGATTTAACAATATTGACAGCTTTGAACTGAAGAAGCAAATGCTGTTCATTCTTAATATATATATAAAAAAAATAACATAACACAGAGAGAGAGAGAGAGAGAGAGAGAGAGAGATAATATGCAAATTGTGAACCACAAAAATGGCAATGAAAAGACTTAAATATGCATGTCCACGACACGCAGACAAAATGGTAGAGTTTCTTTGGTACAACTACAGGCAGAATGCTGTTTCAACTGTCTCCCCGCATAGCAACTTTGCCAGCCTTAATGAAGAAATTGACTTGAAATATTGTGGTATAGTATGCCATTAGTTAGCATACACACAATAGAATTAGACAAGGAAATTTTGCAAGAGTGAGATCATTTCCCTTCATTATGGCATGTAAGAATCCAAAACCAAATTTAACTTGAATATTTAAAAGGTCGTGAGTGGAAAAACTTTGAGTGGAGTACAATGATATATAGATCAGCCATACAAGAACTTTGATTGAAACTCTCATTGTTGTTTAGGTATCCTTTTCTCTTTATTATTTTTAGCATATTCATGTAAAGAAAAATGTAACCAATATAAGCAGTGATATGTTTTTTGATTATCATTTTATTTCTATACCAAAATTATTGGGCGGAGGAGAGAAGGTCAACAGTTGCATATGTCTTGGTTTTCTTTTCATAGAGTTAAGAGTTAAACTTCTTTGGGAGTTGATGACCTTGAGATGGTAAATGATTAACATTGTTGGAAATGCGGAATTGAGTTAAAATTGAAATTCAAGTTTTCTAGTTATCTACATGCCCAATATATACAAGTTTTAACTCTATCTTAGCCATACCTTTCCATTCTCATTGCGTTTCCACAAGTCTTTATGCATGCACAACAAATGTCTTCTACAATATTTTTACTTTCATTTCTTTAGACAATATCTTGCATGAAGATAGGCCTTCTTACTACTTCAATGCAAAGCGACCACTTAAATCCCAAACTCACTTTATCGAGAGTCACAAAATGTTTGTAACCGGTACAATGCAGAGGGCCGTACACAAATGTTGTTTCTCTTCTCCGTAAAGAAAGGAAGAAAAAAATGTTGTTTTAATCTTTTTAAAAAAGTTAGAGCAAATTAAACCACATAAGAAAAGAAGGTTTGTTGAATTTTTAAAAGAAAAAGTAAAACTAAGGAAGCAAATAAAAGCCAATTAAGTAAAGAATGTTGTTCACAGTATATATAAAAAATAAAAGGATAAAATATTGTTTTTTAATTTGATAAAGAAAACTAAAACTAAAGTTAATCAAATCTAACGAAGTAACAAGTTATATTTCTTATTAAAAAAAGAATATTGCTTTAATTTTCTAAAGAAAACAAATTTAGAACAAATAAAACCCAAAGAAGAAATGAATGTTAGTTCAATTTATTGGACAACAAAGTCTTATATTGGAGAGGAAAGAACTTATGATATGTTTTATAAGCTTGAACAATCTCCTTCCTCAATGAAGCTATTTAAGAAAATGTGAACTTAGGCTTTTCACATGATATCAAAGTCAATCATTTCTCTATGTAATCTAACCTAAGAAAATAGAATGAACAAATCTTGTTTGGCTTTTTAAAGAAGACAAAAGGTACAACCAAAGGTTTCTAACCTTTTGGTTGGTCACCTGTGCTTCCCTTCACATGATATCAAATGATATAAGACCCTTTAAATTCCTTTTGTTCTTATGAACTCCACATTTCAATACCAATAGACGACTTGCATATTGCATAAATACATAATTAGAAATCCCAAAGTTGTGTCTCTAGTGTGTAGTTCAAGATATTTTATGCATATTTACGTGTTTATATTATAGATCATACATACAAGCAATTATATGATAGACATGTAAATGTTGTAGATATGTTATATTTATAATGAAACTTAGATTAGAAATTAGATAATTTATACACATGTTCCTTTGCCTGCAAATATACTTAAACTATTTAGAAAAAATTATTTTTGTTTTCATATGTAATGTTAAGAATGGAGTCAAAGCAGAGAGAAAAATAAAATAGAAATATTATCAATAGAGATTTTTTCATTTTGTCCATAAATACGAGGCTTTAGAAATCTTAAGTATATTATATTATTTGGTGACTTGTTATAGTGATAAAAAAGAGTAAGTCGAAAAGAATTATCCCAGTATAATGGCTCCTATTTGTATGAAAAAAATGATGTAAGGATTAACATGATGTAAGTCAAGTCAACCCCAACCCTTAATGGCTCACTCTACACTCTTTGGTCATCCTTCAAGCCAAGCCACCATTTGAAGCCATTCCCCACTCTCAGCCATCCCTCAAGTCAAGTCATGGCCAACCATCAACGGGTTCAGTCATCCCTCGAGTCAAGCCATTAAAACCCCTACGGGCCAATCCCAGCTCACACCATGACTTTCGGAAGGACTCATCATTCACGCCAAAGCCTTCACACTGAGCATCCCCCAACTAGACTCACTAAAGCGCACCTTTCGTCTAGCTTCCAAGTTCCCAAAGAGGGACGTGGCTGCACACTCTTATTGTAACTTCTATTGAAACGGTCACTCATATGTTAATGAGTTTCAATTTTAAAATTTTTTTTTTAATGGATAATCCTTCGGAGATCTCAAGTACAAGAAACAAAAAAAATTGAAGGCGCAATGTAAAGTCCAAACAAAACAATAAAATGCATCTTCCATCTATATTGCTTTCCAAACATTTTCTTTCTGTATTCTAAGAATGCAGGAATTTTGCGGTAACCTAACCATACATCAACATGATGAGTACACCAAATTTGAAACACGTTTAGTGCTAATAGTTCGGTTAAGCACAAAAAATTTGACAAAATTTGAAAGATGCCATGCCTTTTAGTTTGGCAAAAACAGAGACTTGTGTTCCAAGGTCATCTCAAAAGCATATGATGAGTTAGTTGTTCACATGTGTTAATCTTACGTGTCTTATTAGGGCAACAATATAAAGACAAACATTACATACGCAGTTCAATGATAAGAAAAATTGCAAGCTGTTTTTGCAATTGTCCTAAAAATTAAGACTTGTTTCGCTAAGATTGTCATTTTACTTTGGGTTGTAGTGAATTTTTCTCCTTTTGGTACGAGGTAATGGGTACAGCGAAGAACAAAAGGAAGCTCTATTGCAGATCAAAAACTCCACAAAATGGTTTAGCCTTCAAGAATTGGCACGTAAGGGATTGTTGTGAAGCGGAAGGAATTTGGGGTGATCTTGCCGTTGGAGGAGTTGTCAGTATCTCCATCCGGAGTGACCGAGCACCTATTAGAAAAAACACTTTTACAATCGAAATATACCATCAAGTAGCTGGTATCCGAACGTCACCTTTTTCGTCTTGTTTGATGAGCTGGATGAATTGGGCCTTCATGGCAAGCAAATCGGAGGAGGGCTTGAATGGAAGAACCATTAACTTGATTTATCATATTTTGCTTTAAATAGTTAATATACTTGTTTATCCAATTTTAACTACGTTTTAGAATTTAAACTTACTTAAGATATGCTATAATTGAAACTCATTATGGATGAGGTGGATTTTTATTTGTCTATTGTTTGATCACTCGCAGAATTATAATATACTAAACATCTAAAATGCTTTTGAGTGATTAACCTTCAATTTCATTATTTCCTAATCTTACTTTCTGTAATAAAGAACCTAAACTTCTTCTATTTGTGAAATTTAAACTCATATACTAAATTTTTTAGAAGAAATTTTTATTAGCCAATTGCACTTGCCATTTTTAATTATATTCCTTATATGTATATAATGTATACTCCTAGTTACACTAATTTATTAAATTTTTTTGTTTCAGCATATAATGTACACTCTTATTACACTAATCTATTAATTTTTTATTTTTTATTTTTTATTTTTTATTTTTATTTTTTTTTTGCAAACTAGAAGGCATTATTCCTCTTTGTCTTGGAAAGATTGAAAATCTTGAAGAAACTAACTTGTCAAGTAATCACCTTAATGGTAAGGTGCCTTCATCTATATTCTCTACCACAGTAAAATTAGGATGTTTGATCTTTTGATCAATCAATTGAAAATGTTACTACCATCTTCTATATTTGCTAATGCTTCAAGTCTCAATAGTCTTGATCTCTCAAAAAATGACCATTTGGAAGTTGGAATTGAGCCATCCTCTTGGGTCCCATCATTTCAACTAAACAATCGCAACCAACTATGGTCATATTTTTCTAAGCTTCCTTTCCACCCAAATTTCCTTATTCTTGTTAGACCTATCTTACAACTCAATAGAGGTAAGCACAACTTGTCGGTAGCTATTTAGCACTAGTATCATTTATTTATTCTTGGATAGTAACAAAATAAATGGCTCTTTTCTTGATTGTGTTCCTCATAAAATTTCAATACTTCATTTGTTAGCTATGTCTCATAATAACATTAATGTCTTTGTCTTTGTCTATTTATGAACTTGATAAAAAGTTGGTCAATCTTGAATTTGTATAAAAATTTTGAAAAATTGATCATTTTGATTTTGACATAAATTATATTCTTAGTAAAATTAGAAATCTATATTTATTGGTCAAAACTGAGAAAAAAGAGAAAAATTGAAGTGGCATCTTTTTTTTTGTTCTTCAATGTTTTGAGTTATGTTAGGCCAAAGTTGTTTTACCTTAAGAATAACATTGTTGTTTTCTTACAAACTGCAATAATCAATATTTCAAATTCGGAGCTCAAATTAGAATTTGACCCACGTGTCGTGTCATGTTCATTTCACTGGTTCAAGGGGGAGATGACATGGCATTTTGACAACCGGTTTTGGCGCAATAACTACAAACAAGCCGTGCGCTTCTGCCATCTCCGCCGCACGAGTTACTAGATGACGATGATCCAGAAATTTGCGAAGAGGACGGAGATCAGCCGGCTGTGCGAGCTAAACTTCCAAAGATAGTCAATCCAATCCTCTAATATTCCCAAAATGTTTCTTCTTGGACGTTTTTGGTTTCTTTCAAACCTTTACCACCATTGTCTTCAAATGCCCAACACTTCGGTGATTCCAGAGTTCCAAACAAACTCTACAGAACGTCAGGCCCATTTTCAAACTTTATCTGCTTCGACGTGTTTGGTTTCCTCCAAACCTTTGCCACCATGGAGCACGGCCTAATGGATTTTCTGGAAATTCAGAATCCTGGGCTGGGCCTGCGGATTTAGGCAAGTAACAGGGGCTCATGGCAACTAACGATTCCCCTTGCTATCTCGAGAGGCTACCAAGACTGTAGTTAATCCTAATGGAGAGTTGGTTTCCGTAAGGGAAAACGAAGTAAAACCCTTGACCGAAAAGCAATAAAAGAAAAGGCTCAAGACAACGTTGTAAGGGTTTGCGAATGTGGTTGCGGAAGCCCTGCTTTTGAAGACGAGAGAGACATTGTTTCGAGACAAACGGAGTGGCTACATTTTAGCAAACCTTTAAACTCGGAAAATTCCATAAGACTCTTCATCACACAACAACTTCTTCTAATGTAGGTTCCCCATTTTTCCCCGGACAAAAGCCATAGAATGATGCCTTTTTTGAATAGAATCCAGGCGTTTATTAGAAGGGAGAAAATCATATTATGCAAGGACATCTACCCGACAACAGAAGCCCAAAAACCCGTTCGTCTTTGACAAGGTTTTAGAAAATCCAGGCGCTTAACGTGATGGCAGGCCAGAGTTGGGGAAAGAAAGAGAGGAAATGGATGAAGGGATGAAGAACAGGAATGTGGGCTATGGCATCCAGGACAGTGAGAGGCTCCGCTGGCTAGACCTGGAGGGGGACATTTTGACGCTGATATTTTTGCGAGTCCAGGAATTTTAAATGTCTGCAGTGCTACTCGTCTGCTTTTGATATTGGCCCATTTTGAATATTTTGGGCTTGGACACCAACTTTTGAAAATTTTGAACAATAGTACGCTTTGGCATAATTATAAACACTCATGCATATAAATTTTCTATTGTCACTTAGCTAGAGAACATAATAGTGAGTTAGTAGAGATTTTAATCATGACGTCTAGAATTTCATATCTTGCATGAGTAAGCTAGATGCATGTATTATAATATTTTAAATAAATTGCTTAACCTATCAACTTAATCATGAGTTAATAAAAATTCCAATTGTAAGGTCTAAACTTAAACATTTATATGTAATGTACAATTAAAAAAATTTGATAATTAAAAAATAAAAAATCCCTTATTTAAGCATTTTAGAAAAATAAAGGCTAATAGATTGAGCTTGCCATCATTCATCTTCATGAATAACCTACTATGGTTTAACATTCATAAACAAATGTTTGATCATATATTGTCTTCCATAAGACTAACTGCCTTAACTTTTGTCAATGGAGTCCCTAATGAAGCATTTGCCATCATTTTTTAGAAATATTGTTATAGGATTCAAACAAGTGAGAATGTTGTATTTGATATAGCAATAATTCTTTTTTGTTTCCTATTAGGTTTTTGTTAACTACTATTTGTATGAATCAAACCATTTTTTCGTAATTAGTGATCTAAAAGTCCCATAAGAGATTGAATAGTTCATCATAAGGAATTTTTCTTCAAACATAAATATGATTTGAAACATCAAGAACTTTATCATTTATACTATGTAGACTCTTCAGTGATTGAATGCAACAAAGTTTGGACTGCACTTAGGTTTAGAGAAACAAGAATGTTTCATTAATACTTGAGGAGGATTGTGTGAAGTATTAAAATATACCTTGGACTTGGGCTTAATAAATCTTTTGATATGCAAGTCCTAGGCCTAATTTTAGCACCCATTAGGTGATCTTTTTTCCCCATTCCCCATTCCCCATTCTACACTCTCATTCATTCTTTATATTAACCCTAAATGGCCCACTCCGCACTCTTGGTCGTCCTTCAAATCAATTCATCATCGACGCCATTTCACACTCCCGGTCATCCTTCAAGTCAATCCCATCCTTCACGCCATTACTTTCAGCAGGACACACGATTCACGGCCAAGCCTCTTTTACACGCGCGCTCTTTCACCTGACTCCCACGTTCCCAAACAAGACGTGGCTGCACTAGTTCTCCTGTGAGTACACACACGTTAATCACATCAGAATTCATACTTATATAGAATTCAAACACAAACAGGCTTGGTGACCAAACTCTCGGAAGTGTTCCGAGATATCAAGTGCAAGAAATTAAAAGATTGAAGGCACATTGTTAAGTTCAAACAAAACAATAAGGAATGAAGCGTCCATCCATAAACGTATTTCTCAAATGCGTGAATTTTGCAGTAATCTAGTCATACAGTAATCTCAGTTTCACCTTTTGCTCAGTTTAGCCTGCCACATTTGAAAGATCTTTCTTTTTTTTCTTTTCCTAAAGACTTTTCACTGAAGCTTTTTACTTTTTGTTCACTTTTCTACCAAATTTGACAGAGTTTTCACTTTCTGTTCCTTTAAACACGCCAAATTGACAAAAATGAAGACTTTATTATGTTAAACACGTCAATTTAAAAGATGCTATGCTTTTTAATTCAGCAAAAACAAAGAATTTCTTTTTGAAAGTCATCTCAAGAGTGTCCGATGAGTCAAATATTCACATATGATCATATTATGTGTCTTATTAAGGCAACAATATAAAGACGCAGTTCAATGATAAGAAAAATTGCAAGCTGTTTTTGCGCTTCTCCCAGAAATGAAGATAATCGCCTTATAGGTAATGTGCCTTCATCTATATTTTCTAATCGTTGCAAAATTATGGTGTTTGATGTTTCGCACAATCAATTGGAAGGGGTATTGTCATTTTCTATGTTTGCTAATGCTTCAAGTCTTCGTGAAATTTACCTTTCAAACAATGAGAATTTGGAAGTTGAAACTAAGTCATCCTCGTGGGTCCCATCATTTCAACTTGACTTTCTAGACTTGGCACACTGCAACCTCGACCAAAAGTATGGTCACATTGTTCCAAGCTTCATCTCCACCGAAATTTACTTGGGCTAATTAGACCTATCTTCTGCCTCAACAAAAATAAGCATACCTTGTTGCTTGCTATTCAACACCAATATCACTAATTTATACTTGGATGGTAACAAAATAAGCAACTCTTTTCTTGATTGCACTCCTAATCGAATTTCAGCACTTCGAGTGTTGGTCATGTCTAATAATAACATCACAGGTCCGCTTCCTGAAAAAAATTGGACATGTTCTTCCATTGTTATCTTTTGTTGACATGTCCTCAAATGCATTACAAGGCACCATTCCATGGTCATTCGGCAATCTTTCTTTAGTCATGGTAGACCTTTCTAATGACATGCTTTCCAGGATAATACCACAAAGTTTGACTAAAGAAGGCACACCACTAGTGTATCTAGACCTATCAAACAACAAATTGAGAGGAGAAATGCTTCCAAGGGATTCCAACATAACAGAGTTGAAGTACTTACAACTTAATGGCAATTACTTTGATGGAATCATTTCCCCTACAATCTTAAATAATCCAAATTTGATAGTTTTAGATGTTCAAAATAATCAATTGTCGGGAACCATTCCTAAGTGGTTGTATGATTATACTAGCTTCGTGGCAATTCTCTTGAGTGGAAATCATGTGAAAGGTCAACTACTACCAAAAATGTGTCAAATGAAGAATGTTCAAATTTTCAGTATCTCTAACAATCACATTTCAAGAAATATTCCTTCATGCCTTGATAATGTTACATCTTGGAAAGAGCCTTCTAAATCTATTTATTCAAAATATGACATAATTCAAAAGCACTTGTATTTTGGCAATGCCAAAAAAATTATATCATTTACTCCAAGAATGTACTTGCAAGTGAAAAAAAAGGGAAATTACATTTCAAGGTGTTCCTCTGCCATTGATGATTGCTATTGACCTATCCTCAAATCAAATAGGAAAATTACCACAACTTTTGTCCTTAAACTTGTCATGTAATTTTCTAATAGGTTCCATTCCAAATTCTTTTCGAAACCTAGTAAATGTGGGAAGCTTGGACCTTTCTCAGAACAAATTGAATGGGGAAGTACCAAATGAGTTGATTGGGTTGAGTTTTCTAGCTATATTTAATGTTGCCTACAACAATCTTTATGGAAGAATTCCTTTTGAAAGACAGTTCTTAACTTTTGAGATACAATATTTTGACGGCAATCCAAAACTTTATGGAAATCCTCTACCAAAAAATTGTTCCACAACAATCGAACTCGAATCAGAAAACAAAGGCCAAAATAAAGGTGGAAGGAAAAAGACTAGAATAATTAATGATCCTATCTTCTATGCCTTTGTTGTTGTCTCTTATGTGATTGGATTTTGAGTTTTTTTAGGAGTTCTTATTATTAATAAGAATTGGAGGTAGATTTACTTTAGAATCATTGATGTTTATATAGATAAATTGTTGTTTTCAAATATTTTCTTAACCTTAGTAGTTCCCATCTAAATTTTCAATTGAAAGTAAAGTTTGTTTCTACAAGTTGTATTCCTACTAGTCTTATTTTATTATTGGGTTTAAGTTTTTTTTTTTTCTCTTTTGTTGTTGAAAAGAGTATGCATTCTATTTAGAATAATGAATTGGATGTAAAAGAATATGCTTCCTATGAGACTGGAGTAAAGCAGGAGGAACTTTTCAATGCACCCAATTCTATTCTAACTTGATATTATTCCTTAAACTTGCCTTTTTTTGCCATGTATTTGCGGGAAATTTCAAATATAGAAGATTGAAATTGTGGAAAAATATTTTTGGCAATTGATTTGGGAGTCTCAAGTACATGATGATGATGAATTTACTTTTCTATGAATGATTTGGTTGTCAAAATTAATGTAGCACCCTTGATGCTGAAACTTGTTTCTTTCATTCATAGAATTCAATGTTTTGTACTTGAGATGATGGGATATTGGAGCTCTCTTTAACATTAGTAAATTGCGTCGGATGGGATTGTTTTAGTGCTAACAAAATTGTGTTAGCATTAGGACCTAATGGTATTTATATGGCTGTTGGGTAGCAAAATGCACATGATACTCTGAATTTTTTTCTTTAAATTTCAAGTATTTATATTTTAGAAAAGACTTAATTCCTTCCTTTAAAATCAATTATTAAGAAAAAGATATATTTAAGAATACAAAAAGACATAAGATAAAGGATTTTGGGCCTTTAATTATCCCTTTGGATCCTTTGTAACTCTCTTTATAATGGAAGATGAAGAATTATAAGATTTTAAATCTATTGATTGATTAATCTAAAATTTTTTAACAAATTCCAAGATCAAGTGTTTTTCCTTTTTTTCCCTATAAACATATTCCTAGTTTATGAATTTTACCAAAGCCAAATCAAGTCTTTCTATACAAGAATTCCTACTAAATTTCATTTCTGTCATGTCTCATCTTAAGGCATTTACAAACAAATCTAAACGCTACTTGGATCAATTGAAGAATTCTAGCTATAATCAACATACACATAGGAATTCTTTACTATATATTTTCAAGCAGTACATCCAAAGTTTGCCAACAACTCAACTAGACGTTGTTTTCAAGGCAAACCAAAAATTAGCTTGTATCTCATTATATTACAGTAGCAGCATCATTTGCCAAAAAGATCAATTGAAACCACTGTCCTTTTTCCTTCAATCAGGGTGAATTTTTAGGAGAAACACTCGTACAGGCCTCTTTCCCAATGCACCATACTCTGTTCCGTCCTGATGTTGCAGCCAAAGAACTTGCTTTTATCCCACCGTATGTCAATTCCAAATCCGATGTGGTACTTGAAGGAGATTCACTACACATTCTAGACGCCAAGTTCATCTGGTCAATCAGTGAGTGCCTTACACGTGAAGCAACCGATGGAGTTTCACAGAGACTTGTATCAGGGAAGCAACGTGTTGGGACTGGTGAATTTGGATTGCTCAAGGCATCCTCTTGCAAAATGTCCCTTATCCTGGACAGAATACTATAGGCCAGGTTTCCAAGAACACGAGAATATGCTTCTAGAATTAGATGCCCAACATCCTACAGGAATAAAAAAGAAAAATTATCACTTATTTCTGCCACAGTATCTTTCTGCAGTGATGTAAAGGTCAGTCCTAGTGAAACAGTTTGATGATGACAAATATTCGTAAGTGTCAAAGAATGAACTAGACCATTCTCATGAAAGCAGTGTAAATTTGAGTACCATGATGATAACAAACAATACGTAAGTTCCTATAAGCACAGACTGGAGAAATCATTCTAATATGGCAGGATAAAACACCTCGACAAAGAAGAAAAACATCCAAAAAATGCAGATATGTAGAGATGTATTGAGAAAATGGGTAGAATGAACATATATGTTTGATAACTCACCTTGCCATACTGAATTTTTGTAACATCAAGAAATGTATGAGGAAGGTTAGGATATATGGTCTTAAGTCGATTTAAAAGGGCTTCTGCACGGCCTAACAATGACTCCATCTTTTCCATCTCTGACATTGGATCCTTTATAAATGACCATGATGTTCGAACTGGGGATTTATCACTATCTTGTTCTGTAAGTTTCATTTTCCATGCAAATATAGCAGCTTCAAGCCTGTTAATGACCTCAAGAGTGCTATGTTCAGATTTCAAATTCAGGGAATTAAGTATCTCCTGCTGTGAGCTTGATTCTAGAGACAAGGCCTTGTACAGCTCCTCACCAAGGCTTGTCCTCCCAGACTGAATACATAAAGTGATATACGGTCAATAAGTTATGACTCCACAATGAGGATTAAAAATTTCAAAATTTAATCTGTAAGTCTAATCATAACGACAATCTTCAAAATGATATTCAGGCATGCAGACCATGTCTCCATTTTGTAGTGTTGTGCCAAGGTAAACTAACCAAATCTAAAACCACTAATGAGAACCTTTGTGTTTAATTCAACTTTTGGCATTTCAAGAAAGATTTCCTCAAACAAATTCGAAAGGTTGAATGATGAAGTACTTTTTCATAGAAAAGTTTAAATACCTTGGGAAGAGCATCCCCAATAATAGATGGCACAGGCATTTCAAGCAAAACACTTTCATTGATTGATTTTGCAGCCTTGAATACTTGATGTACTACTCTTCCATGATGAAGCAGTTTCTTCCTTTCGGAGTCAGATAGCCCCATCTTTGGTACTTGAGGTGACGGAAGCCACCATCTTTTGCTTTGACGTTCACTACTATTCCTTCCTTCTGCCCGACTACTCCCTTCTGCATACCAAAACTCAGTATTCACCATTGAATCAAGTGTCTCCTGACAAATGAGAAGTCAGTGGTATTAACATTATTACAGGTACAGATAAAAACATCCAGATTTTGATGGGAATAAAGAGATCACCTACAATAAGCATAGAGTCCAACTTTTGAAGTGCGGGCAGATTCATGTGGATGTCGGCACGGACTTTTGGCGTCATTATCTGCACAGATATAGCTTGAATGCAAATCAGACCAAAATTAGGATTAATACTTCCATTGTTACAGATCCAAGTAAAAGAGTATATACCTCTAGGGTCCGGCCATTTGCACCATTTTGCTTGGCAGGAACTAACTCAACCATATAGTTGGTAGGGGAGAGTAACCAGTCCATTTCTCTTCGCCATTTGCTCTTCCTTTCTTCAGACAGTGGCTCCAATTTCCACAACTCTCCAAAAACCGTTGCTGAAAACCAATTTATTACACACTATATAGTTAAAAAAGCCGCAATGTTTCTCATAGGCATACAATGAATAGACAAGAAGTTTACTAAAGATGGGCCACGATCTCATAAATACTACTGTGGAGAGACAAAATTTTGCAAGCTGCTTTCAAAAGTCCGAGTTTGGCTGTGAAAGAGTACATATTCTCCATACAAATTTCGAGTCTTAGACCAAAAACTTTTGCTGTATTCTAACAAATCCTTTATTTATTGGAAACTCACAATTTTTCTCCTCTGACCAGGACAATCGCCTGAAAAGCACATAAACAGAAAAAGCCAATTTTGACTGTTTCCAAAAGTTGAAATATTATATCCTGCTAATTCCATATCAATACCCTCATATACTTAGGCTTCGAATTTTATGAGTTTGACACTTGATATAACATAGTAAAAGCGAGAACCGAAAACAAGATTAGGTAACAAGCGGATCCAATTAATTCTTTCAACTAAGTAAATGGATATATCGCATACCTGCTAGATTTGTAATTCCATTTGACAATGCTAAAGCAGTGCTTACGCCCTTGCACCCTCCTGTTACATCTTCACCCAACAACAACTTCGCAAATTTCTCTTTCATTGCCTCCACGTCGGAAAACTGAATGGCATAAGCATGTTTCTCTTTCACATAAAAATGTTGGGGGCTTTCTGAGAGCTCCCATTCATCGAAACTCTGTTCGTCCTTCTTCCCTGTCAACCACTTTGAAGAAAAGGATCCAAAAGCATCTTTGCTGGAAGAACAGCTTGAGCCATCATCCTCCAAGGAGTCAGTTACACATTCATCCCCTCTGCTCGTTCTGCTTTCATTTTCATAAGATTGATTATTGAGAACACAACCCTCAAGACCATTGTATGTCATTATTCCTGAAAGAATCCATAACAGCTTTATTCTGTCAGAGCTCAAACTGAACAAGCAGAAGATGTTTCAGTTTAGCAAACGATAAAGACCAAATATAGTAGGGGCAAGTTGATTGAACAATATTGACAGCTTTGAACTGAAGAAACAAATGCTGTTCGTTCTTAGTATATAAATAACGCTCATGCAATAAACAAGCAAACTAACAGGAGAAAAAAAGAGAGATAGAGAGAAACAGAAATGACATGCAAGTTGTGAACCACAAAAATGGCAATGAAAACACTTAAACATGTATATCCACACCACAGGCAAAATGATAGAGGCTTCCTGGTACCGCTACAGGTGGAATGCTGTATGAACCATCCCCGCATAGCAATTTTACCAGCCTTAGTGAAGGAATTCAACTGAAAAATTGTGGTACACCTTGTCCGTTAAATGGCATGGACACAACAGAATCAGACAATGAGATTTGAAGGACTTAGATCATTTTCCTTCATTTTGACAAGTAAGAATACTTAAGTATTTAAAAGGTCGTTCTAGATCAAAATGAATAAACACTGAAAGTTTTAGATAATTTCCCTTTCAAAGATATTTGATTTTGGAGATTAGATTAATGTTAAAGAGTTTAATAAGTAAGACAGTACTGCTTTCGTTTAGATATTTATGCTCTCAGGACAAAACGCACATCTACATGTTTGGAGGAATAAGATATTAATAAAATTCTGTGAACAAAGATAAAGATATGCAATTTTGTGATAATACTGTCCACAAAAATATGCACTACCCGCATGAGGTTCACACCAGAAAATGAAGCAGGGTCGCACCTAAAAGAAGTTTACTTTCTGGGAGGTTATAACTCAAGCTGTCAGAAAATAAATGAAAACACTTGCAACTGCAAGTTCCATTTTTCACTGTTCTTCTATATTTTCATAACAATTGTCCCAAAACCTCAGGCAATGATATAACGACTGTTAAATTCAGGAGCGTCAAACTCTAATCAACTCTCATGTTATCCAAGAAAACACATGGTAGTCGATATATAAAAACCACATGAGGAGTCTCACTTCATAGATAATGTGGAGATGATGTTTTTTAGCAGCAGACAGTATTCTTCATGTCTTAAAACATGGTCCAAACTATTATGATCCAAACTCATTTAAACAATAAGTAACTTTTCGTCACCCAATGACCAGAACTAATCACTTACATATGATTTGTATTAATAATCAGAAACTTTGGCAGCAGATTTTTTTAAAAAAATAAAAAATGATGACAAAAGGATAAAAAATTAGAGACCTAGCTTATAGCCCCAAAAAACTAAGGATGTTGTGGTAAGTGCACAAAACTATTCTTTTTACTCCTTTTTTAATTTTTTTTCTCCCCTATAACAGTAAAACATAAAGACAATTTCCATGACATGAAGGGTTGACTAGAAAACATATGCACCCAAGAGGGACCTTCCAAGAAACCACCACAGAAAGGACTCTTTGTTCGTTTCATCTCCAGAACGTTGCTGCACTTCATTTTAAATACGGAACAGCACCAGACAAATCACAAGAAGTTGGATTAATTTTCCAGGAAAAAGTCACCCAGACTATGACTTTCGTGGCCCCACCGATTTGCTTCATCTTCTTGTTCGGTGCAGCGGTTGATTTATTTTACAAGTAATATCTTAAGGGTCCACAAAATTCAGTCAAACAAACAGTGAGGGGCTACGCAATTTCTGCGGGCTGAGTCACAGACTTTGATAATCACCCACATCTATTTATCCATTTTGAAGAATCAGGAACAGACCCTACGCACGGTTCTTGCCATCCCTTTAAGGATAAAAAACAAACCCAAAAAGTTCAAGTTATGGGATGGGATGCTCCATCAAGTGGCTTGCAGATACAAGGTAGACCCATGAAGGATTAGTCTAAAAAATTCCAAACATCACGATTCATCTCTTTTCATTCGCTTAATTTTTCAGTATTCTTGAAATGTTATCTGATTTTCTTTTGGGGAAAATGGGTTTTTGTGGTATAGATATAAACTTCTCCTCCTCCCCTAAATTCAGAAAAGCAAAACCATAAATTAAAAAAGAAAGGGAAACGATATTGCAAGCTTTATTTTTCAGCACCAACACCCATAAAAAATTAATTCATTTCTTTCCTGCAGATATCACGTTGCCCATCTAACAAAGTCAAACTCTAAGCCCTATATTCTCCTATCCAATGGTCACCCCATGTGGTCGGTATGTCATACAAGTAAAAACAATACCCGAGGGTCAAGATCGCTGAAAATAGTATATCAGTAAACATAAATCACGGAAGATTCAATAATAAAAAATTGAGCCTTCTCCTCGAGATTATGAAATTGAGGAACAGAGTGAGTGGGGAAAATTAAAAGGGCCTTACTCTCTTGCTCATCAAAGTCCAGGCTAATCTCTCTGTCTCGGGTGCAGCAAACGAGCCTTCTCCTCATCCTCATCATCTTAGTTACTGCTAAAAACCTTTTTGTCTTCCTCTTTCGGGTTGAAAAATGTTATCCAATGTACATGAATGAGCAGACAATCCCAGAGCAAAGCTTCACGCTCTGCATCAATGAACAGCCATCATATACTTACAGTGATTGTGCTATCTTGTTAAAAAATTATATCCCCGGCAAAACAAGAGATGTTCCGTCAAGAATACAATTTGAACAACTGCTCAGGCCACATGGGCCACATCGTCTCTTTCTCTTGTTTTGTCATCACTAGTCTCAAAAGAACCCCCACTTGCAATATTTTTCATGGTGGGTCCGAGGAGTGAGCTCCATTGCAGAGCAAGGGGCAAAAGGATAACTTGAACATGGGTTAACTTTTGCTTGAAATCATTGTGAAACAGAAGGAAATAATTAGGACGCTCATCTATGAATAATAAAAAAGACTGATCCTGCAAAGCTTTGACTCGTAGACAGTATCGTGGAAAAGCTGCAGGTAAAGGTAAAGAAAAGAAGGGAACTCCGAGTTTGTTTTGATCTAGCACAAAGGACAGAGATCTGAACACAAAACACTCTCCCCCCAAGGCTTTTAAAAGTTTAAAATCCATAAAGAAACAGAAAAACAGTGATTTTGGTCCTCGAAAACGAAAAGAACAAATAAAAATCACACTTTTCTGGCCTACACCCACCCATCCAAACCAGAAAGAATCCACTTTAAGGGAAATGCAAGAAAGGGATAGAAAGAGATGACAACCAAGAAACAGAAGAAACTACACTAACCCATGAAAAGAAAACACGAGAAATGCGAGAAAGAGAGAAGAAAGAAAGCAGCAAGAGGGAAACGGAAACAGACCTCAGTGAAGGGAAGCGAAATCCTTGAAAGAAATGCTTGCTTCTTTAGAGCTCAAACCAGACTGTAAATCAGAACATGAAAATGGGGATACAGAACAGTCACTGTACGCTATTCATTTCGATCACTCTAAGAGACAAGAGAGAGAGAGAGAGGGAGACAGCAATGGAATTGGTAAGAGAGGAGTAAGGAAGGTTGCTTTTAATAGAGGAAACAAAGAGTATGTACGAAGGAGAGAGGGAAGAGAGAGATGCATGGAGACCAGAGCTCACGAGGCTCCTCTCTGGTACCCAGACCCTACCATATCTCAGCCGTTTGATTTCTGGGTTCCCACTCTGTAATTGCATCTGGACCGCCCGCCCACTATAGGAGTGGATAGGGCCCATTTCTAATTCAAAAATTAAAAATTACCGAGAAATTAGGAAGCATGATTATGGATGGCTCCAAATTAGATTTTATTAAATTAATAAAAAATTTAAGGTTACCGAGAAAAAAACATAGGATAGCTGTTGCATTTTGAATAAAACATGCCCTACATGCCATGTGATTAGCCTTGACTCCTTAGTTACCTCCTTAATAGTTTAAACATTTTTAAATAGTTCATGTTTCTATGAAAAAAATGTGAACTTTGACACAAAAATTCATAAATAAAAACATGTTATAATTATGTTGTTACTCATAAGTATTAACGAATAGAATTTACTTCATAAGTCATTATTACTTAAGGCATGATAATGGAAGCTTAACATAAAATATTTTTGTTATCTAACCTACATTTTTTATTTTCATAGTACAAATATCATGATGCGTAATGCTACATTGTGTTATGAGACATTTGACACTACACATAAATATTTTTCTTGTCTTTTTAGATGATTATCCAAATATATTTATGAGATTTGTTGCATTGAAGCCTAAAAGATTAGACCATAAATGTTTTTAAAGATAACATAACAACTTAAAATAAGAATAAGAATAAGAATAAGACTTGAGCATTTCTAATTAGTTTAAGCATGCTTTGGGGTTGGGTTGTTACTCTCAATTAAAAACCATTAAGCAAGTTTTATGGGAGTTCTAGGTTATAAAAAAATTTTAAAAAATGAAAATAAGAATTGTATTTTTAATTAATCTAAGTACATGTTGGATTGGATGATTGCTTTTCAATCTAATTAAGTCTAAAAGATTAGACTATAAAATATTTTTCTTATACTCTCCACCTTCATGAACTGGTTATTAAAAAAGTAAAGAATTTTTCTCATTAAAATTTTTTAACCATAGTTTTATCATTATAAAGAAATTGTTTTATTGTTCTTCTGCAATTCTTTGAAAAATTAGTTGCAACAAAGTTAGGTGTGATACAAAGTCATTAAGAGAAAAAATGTGGGTGAAAGCAATACCAAAAACATCGGCCATTTGGTGGAAATTAATTTAAGATTAGGACATGCTTTAGAATGGCTACCATTTTGGGGATCCTTAAGGACGGAAAAGTCAAAATGGCATTAAAACCTAACATAGCCTGCACGTTAGGTCCGTCACTAGCTTTGTCCGGTGGCCCACCCCGGTTCCTACCCTTAATGTTCATGTTCCACCTCCAAAATACTATTTATGAATTTGAAACAAAACTAAGTTTACTTTGTTTTTTTTCATTGATTGCAATAGTGTATTTTCATGCGAAAGAATACGTTCATGTGTTCTACAAGTGAAAAATCTTGATAGGTGGGAAATATGTTGTAGTATATATTTATCAACAATTATGTTCAACATTTTTAACTCACTAAAAGAGAGAGTTTTCATGAATTTTTTTTTAAGAATTTAGATATAAAAAATGTGAGAAAGATTTCGACCTTAACTTTAACTTTGATCTTTAATAAAAAATAACTTTAAATGTATAAGAAAAAATGTCAAACTAAGATATTAATCATATTAAATAATATTTAACACACACTGTCCTTTTGAATATAGACCAATTTACAAATGATAAAATTGAATAATATAATGGAGACTATAAGAAATCCATCATTAGTAAGGTATCATACTTAAATTTAAATTTTTTATTATGCTAAAAAAATTTATTTCTTTTTTATAAATTGACTTTACCAAGAAGTGATATGGAGTTTATTTTGAAGATGTTCTACAAACAAAATTTAAAAATGTAAAACATTTTTCACATAATTCTTGACACTCCCTCTACATTCAATGTAGTCTATAGGTTTTATTATAGGAATAATATATCTTTTTTTTTTGTACATGACTAATGTCATGTCATGAATTTAGATTTTAATATTGTATTAAAAAAATTATTATCACTCAAACCAGCATATTAGATAAGTCAATATATTGATAATATAACCATATATTAAATTTTAACCCAAAAATATATTTTCTAATGTTCATTATTAGTACTAGTGTTTGCAAAGAAATTAATGGAAAAATTTTAGTTGGTGGTAAAAGAAATTAATATAACTATTGTTATTTATGATTATTTCATATAGCTTAAGATTCTTGAAATTTGATAAATATGTTTGTACAAATATTTTATATTATTTATTTCCTTTACAAATGTACTATTATAAATTAACTCATTATGATCTAGGTCTAATGGTC
Organism: Casuarina glauca; assembly: GCA_028551395.1. NCBI lineage: Eukaryota > Viridiplantae > Streptophyta > Magnoliopsida > Fagales > Casuarinaceae > Casuarina > Casuarina glauca. Next base: position 13,630,772 of record CM052345.1, on the reverse strand, counting down.
TTTTTCTCCAACTCTATTTTCTTTTTCTTGCTCTCTATTTTTTGTTAAAATAAATCTTAAAAATTTGGCAAAACGCCATGAACTTCATCTAAAAGACGAAGGGGAAAACAAAAAAAGCTATGCCTAGAAAAGCATCTTGAAATTGAATAACAAGTGATGGAAGTGCATAATTTTGAAAAACTCAACCCTTTTCAATCTAAAAGAATTTAATCGGCCCCATGCTCCCACATGACACCCTTATCGGCCGAGGTCTTCTGTGCCTGTGCTTTCTGACAATGACCGTAAGAAAAGCATGAACAGCGACTATTCATATGGCTCAGACTAGTACCATGGTCCTCCAGTCCTCTGCAGGGTCCGTTGATGGTAACTCATATTCTCTACCAGACAAATGAAGTGGATGAAACCGAGGTCAATAATTATACCAGGATTTTCATATTTATTGGCCTTTCTACTAAGTTTAAATTTCTATATTTTTAGACTCTCCTAACGTAATTTTTTTCTTTTTATTTTCTGTTTATTTTTATTCCTTTTTAGGTGGAAATGAGGGGATTTTATGAAACTTATTTAGAGAGGGATTGTCTCAAAACCCCACCATTCAAGTAATGATCCCTTTAAAGTTTATTGAGCTATGGAAGCTCGGATTCTTTTTGTTGGATGGGTTACCCAGAATCTTGATTTCAAGATGTATAACTCACAAGATTTTTCTTTAAACTCATGCATCATAATATTCATTAGTTGAGTTTTATTTATTTATTTATTTAAGTAAAGCAAAGGTTTCTTCTTCTTCTTCTTCTTCTTCTTCTTCTTCTTCTTTTTTTAATTTTTTTTATTCCATCACTTCCTTTTCATCTCATTGTTTTGGGTCTATAGACAATAATTCTTAATATTAGCGTTAGTAGAAGTCTTTATAGAAAAAGAAAATAAACTAATCATCAAGTTTATGTTAAACAAAGATAATTTTGAAAACTACTAAAAGAAAGTTCTGATATTTATAGGAATATTTAAACAATTTTAAAAATCTTAAAATGAAATTCTAACTAAGGTTATTTGACGGTTTCTTGCCTCATTTTGGCTCCTTGGCTTTCCCTACTTTATTATTTAGAGGTGCCTATCTTCTGATTTCCCTACCAAAAGAAGTAAACAAAGAACTTTTGACTTAGCAATTCTTATGAAAATCAATGTAAAAACATGTTAGATATATATAATTGGGTTGCCTTTGACATTGGCCATGTATTATTAAAGTTTGGGTCTAGATTAGGTATTAGCATTTAAGTCTCATAAATTCCTGCATATAGGAGATATGTCAATGTCAAATGCATCTGCTGAAGTACAGAGGACCACCGCCATTCTTTTATTATTCCCAGTCAGAGTTTTCTCTGATCTATTAATACTTTATTTCTTGCCCCCCAAAAACAGAACTCTTTGCTCTATTCCTTTTATATATGATTTCTGAAGAAACGGTCGGGAATTTGGAGGGAAAATCTGGGGAGCAAAGGGATGGGGAGCGAGCTTAAAATGAAGACAAAAGAAATAGGTTTTTGAATAATTTAGGTAAAAAGTCGAAGATGTGCCTGGAAAAGATGTCCAAATTACCATAAAATAGCTCCCTTACCATTAAAACTAAATGCCTAAGTTTAATTTAAAAATTAACTCATCAATTAAAGAAAAAAATATATTTAACTATAATTTAATAATTATTATTTTAAGATTTTCATCTTTAATATTCTCTCAAACTCAAAATTGATTGAAATTTGATATTATAAAAGTAGTATCAATGTTCAACTTAAAAAATAACTCCTAAATTGAAGGAGAATAAATTTATATTTCAACATTAACCAAAGATGAGTTTTCTTTGATGGAGACTTTTATCTTCAATAGTTGCATTACAGAGGATCTAATCTTATTGATTGGGGATCTTGTTTCAACATAGAACTTGATTCTTTACCCAAATCAAAAAGTTCTGTACCCAAATCAAAATGATGGGAGGTATCAAATTTTGAACTACAAAACGTGTACAAAGAGCATTGAATGTGATGAAGTTACATGTAGCAGCCTATATGAGTATGGGGTTCATCCCAAGTTCCTAATTCCAAGAACAAAAGACCATAAGCGCAAACTGTGCTTGCTGGTTCAACTTAGTGCAGCCACAATATTTTTTTGATTCGTGGCCTAATTTAACCCCTAAAGACAGATGAAAATAAAATATTTGAACAAAGCATGTTACTGAGTTGCACTGCATTGGGATCTGACATCTAACGGTAGTGGTGAGCGTCAGAGAATTATTATATTGATAAGAGAAAGATGTTGGCTGAAAAGATAGGGAGGAAAACAAGAGACTGATGCTCGATCACATGAGGAAGAGTCTGTCTTCTGCCTCGTTCCACCTTTTATGGGCCAAGAATGTCGCCGGTAGCAAGGAAGCTGTCTATTGTCGTTCAGTTCCTATCATTGCTTGCAGCTGTTAAGAGGATGATATTCGAGGAGCGGCTGTGCCCTTTTTGTCTCCTTTTGAAATTCGCACCTTCGCAGTGCCTTTGCCGCTCCACAGGCTCGTCACATTCACTACAGAAAGCCTGGAAAACTGTGTAATGCAAGCCCCACCCACCACCACCACCTTTGTCCCCATTTCGTTATATCTTATGCATTGGGAGCATCACAATTATAGAATGTAGCAGTACTTCTTTGTGGGGGTGCTTCTAAGGAGGGGAATAGTAGGAAAGAATACAACCGTGTGGCTTTCCTTTGTTGCCTTCTTTACAGGGAGTTTCTTTTTTAGTTGTTCTTTTCTCTGTGGCTTTAGCTTTTAGGAAGGCTCCTGGGTGCTTTTGTAATGGGATAGCAGATAGGCATCTCATGTAGTAACTTTTGTGCCCACTGACTCTGGTACTCTATATTTTGTTCATGCTGCTTAGATATCTCTATAAATCAACTTTGGAGAAAACAAATGGTGTCGGCTAATCTAACACTAATCCTTTATTGTTGGATCAGAGATCTGTACTTGAGTTTCATTCCATCACAGGTAAAGAGACTTAAAAGAGAAGGGCAAGAGGTGAACTGAGCTTTATCCTGCTCGAGCAGGACTTTTTCACCTTTAGACGCTGCTGCCTTTTGGGTCATTTGGACCTATAGAAGATGTTTGTGTTGAGACTCCTGTAAAGGCAATAACTTAAAGGACAGATTCAAAGTATGAGAAAAGTTCTGTGGAATCGGAAAAGATGGGTTGGAGAATTGACATCAAATAATTAAAGAGAACTTTGTGACATTGAATTCCTAAAGTGGCGTTCATGAACTCCTCCACTAACCCGGAGAGAAGCGCGGCCCCCTCTAAGATTTCTAAAGGAAGTTAAACTTTTGAAGTGACTTTGTTAGTTAGCCACTTGGGATGAATCGCCATAAGATCAAATAGATAATTTAATGAGTACAATTATGGCATTTTATAATGTTTTTCCATATTAATCATAAATCTTGAGACTTTACATGGCTAAGCCTAAAAGGCTTATTGTAGTAATAGTTGGTTTGGGACTTCTTATATTTGTATTATATAAAATATAAGAGTCTCATATTAAAAATTAAAATATTTGAAATTGAGTATAAATTAAAAGAGAATCTTTCAAGCCTTAAATTAGCTTTTGGGTTAAGTCTTTAAGCCTTTAACTTTGTATCAAGGCCTAGGTTAAATATATTCTATCTCGTGTCACCTTGAATTAAATGACGTTCGGTATGTGGAGATCAAGAGTCTCACATTAAAAATTAAGATTTTTAAAATTAAATATAAATTAAAAAAAGACCCTTCAACCCTTAAACTAATTTTTGGGTTGGACCTTTAACTTGTATGACATTTTTGTTGCATGCCCACAGATTTTAGAAGTCTCTCCATTTTGCCTATAATCTTGTAGAAAAATTGTCAGCTAAAATAAGTTTTCGAATTTTACTTATTCACGGTTCCCGTCTCAGTTCGAAGTGCTTAAATGCAAGATACTTTTGGCTGCTACTCTTCAGGGCATCGCTAATCAAAACATGACAATCAATGTTGGATAATTTGGTCTTTTTCTTTTGAAAGACAGGAGGGGGCAGCAGGAGTTGAAACCATAAATTAGCCACATCTTTTATGGTGGTGTTTCTGTCAGAAGATATCTGTGCATCTTTCAGAGGGTTGGGAGAATGGGCAGGTCGATGGGCCGTGGATGTTACGAGGATTAATTGTTTCTGGGGATGCAAATAAGGGCCAGAGGTAGATATAATAAGGTTGAAAAGTTCGGTGGAGTTAATGTTGCATGTATTCTTAGTTTTATAGAAGAGAAAAGTAAGAGGTTTTTAATGGTTGGAGTGCAAGAATAAGAATTCTATTCTAGACTCCTATTGTTCAATACATTTCATCGTCTCTTAGTAATAGGCTACTTACTTAGAGTAGGTTGATTTTCACCCCAACGGAACAAACAACCAAAACAGAGTTGCCGGTATCAGCAAAGGAAAAAAAGACACAAGATTGAAGACAAATGTGGTTGTTTTATTAATTTCTCTCACCCACTTTACAAAGAATCAAGAATCCACTTTTATACACTTGCCGAATGAATACAAACAAAAATTGTGGAGAGCAGGGGGAATCAAGCATTCGTTCCTGACAATTGGAGCTCGGTAGGAGTTACTGTATGTGCAGAATATTAGAAATTGAAGGGCCCAACTAAAACACAGAACTGTGCAATAGTGGGTTGTTAGCAAAAGCTTATAAAGCCAGACTCTCCTGTCGCCTTACCCAATGTGGGACTAGATATTTTAATCCTTCAATACTCCCCCGTAGTCTCACGTTGGGCGTGGTGAGAAGTGGGACCAGTCTAGAGGGACCACATCAAGGTAGGCAGGACATAGGGCCGGCTCTGATACCATATTAGAAATTGAAAGGGCCCAACTAAAACACAGAAATGTGCATTTATCATCAGTTGAAGCAGAATACAGAGCTATGCAACTTACCACTTGTGAAATAATCTGGATCATTGGATTACTTAAAGATTTTGGTTTTTACATGAAGCGTCCAGCATTACTCCATTGTGACAATGAAGCCGTGGAGAAGATTGCAGCAAACCCTATATTTCATGAGCACACAAAGCATATTGAAGTTGAATGTCATTATGTCAGAGAAAAGCTTCAACAAGGAATTATTACGACACGACACGTACCAACCAAGGAACAACCTGTTGACCTACTCACTAAGGCACTCAACAGCAAACAACATTGGCATCTTCTCTCCAAGCTCGAAGTATTTAATTTATTCAAATCTCCAGCTTGAGGGGGAGTGTTAATAGACAGCTGTCTCACCTAATACATTACCATATTAGTGCCTATGATTAGGCACAATATTATTGTAATAATTGTAAATATTTAGTTTACCTTTCCTAGACTAGGCTATGTCTCTATAAATATATAGCAAACATTGTAAAGTGATACACAGCAATAGAGAAATTCATTCTGTTCCCTCGAGAATGGATATTTTAATCCTCCAACACAGAATGCTCTAAGGAGAAGGATGGAATCTACAAGGCTGACCTGATGAGCTACCAGTCTTCGTTAAGCTGAAGGTTATCCCTGCTGATGAGGATTGTGTAGGGGCTAACATTCCTCCGCAAGCCGACATGGCAAAATGGACAGTCAGCTTAGAACTTGAGAGACAAAAATGAGCAGAAGACAAGTTCTTGGTGAAAATATGTACTAGTTGATCAACAAAAGAAATTAAGTGAATGTCCAATTGACCTTGAGTCAACTACCTGCAAATGAAGTGATGATCGAGCTCCACATATTTGGCCTGAGTATAAAACATCAAGTCCTTTGTAAGATACATGGCTAAGAGGTTACCTCATTAGAGAGGAGGTGGATGGGTGAGGAAACATATAGATCGCAAAGGAAATACTTAATCCATATGATCTCGTTGTAGTGTCAACTAGACACTTAATACTTCACTTGAGTGCTGGAATAACCAATTATGTGCTACTTGTTGGAGCACTAGGAAATGAGATTGTAATTTAGAAAATGTTGAAACCACCAACTGAACAACAATCATCACAGTTATTAGTCCACCCAACATTAGAGAAGCCAAGTAAAATAGTAAAAGAGCATGAAGTAAGGAGAATGTCAAGCCAGGGTGTGTCTACAACATAATGAATGATATGCTTGATTACTTGCTAATAAGCAATAGTAGAAGCATGAAGAAATCGATAGGTAATGTTTACAAAATAGGCAACATTTAGGCATGTCAAAGTCAAGTATTCTAGGACACCCGTGATGCTCCAATGGAGTAAAAGATTTGGAAGTAGCTCACCATTGAGGATAGATAGGAGCTTGTTAGTAGAACAAAAAGTATAAGCAACCCAAGCATTAGCCTTTTTTACTTGAGCAAGAATCTCAAGGGTAAACTTGGTTTGATGAAATAGAAGACTATCAAAGGTAAGTTAAACCTTAACATCCAAGAAGTAATGGATTAGCTTAAGTTCTTAATAGAAAACTTAGCATGAAGAACAATAACAAGGCTAGAGATCATGCATTGGAGACCCTTTGTAAATGATGACATCCACATACACTTGAATCTAGATGTTAAACTAAGAAGTATGGAAGGTGAACAAGGAAGTGTTAGCAATAAAGATCTAAAAGCCTGAGTTTAGTAAAAAATGTACCCAAGTGCTAATACTAGGAGACTATTTGAGCCCATAGAGAGATTGATGAAGACAATAAACATAACAATTACAAGACGAATCTAGAAACCCCAATTGAACCATGTAGACTTTCTCAACAAGATACTCATGCATGAAGACAATCAAGATGTTAAGTTGGCAAATGGGCCATCCATGGGAGTAGGCAAGGGCTAGGAGAATGTGGATAATGATAGGCTTAGTAACTAGGCTAAATGTGTTAGTGAAGTCAATACTAACCAGCTAATGAAACTTTTTTGCCATGAGGTAAGCTTCATATTGCTTAAAAATTTCATCAAATTAAAGCTTGACATTATATATCCACTTCCAACCAATAAATTTTATCACTTTCCCAAGCTAAACTTATGATATATCAGTTACATTATCTTTAAGTATTATCTCTTCCTTAGTTCTTGGATAGCTATGATGTGTTTGTCAAATAAGTACAACTAAACCAACAATCATACAATTAAGTATGTTTGATAAATGATATAAGTGATCTATATAAACATGCAAGATACTAAGTTGTTATTTGTGAGTGTTTATAATTCAAGATATACAAGCTATGATATTAGTCCAACTCACAAACATACATAGCTATATGGAGTTAATAGTATTTAGCATGCAACCCATTTGATGATAACAAGATATCAACTAAAACAATTGGCTATAAATGATGATAATTATATTCAACAATATTTTCACTGTCATATAATAGGAGATTAAGGAACTAAATAATAGTTTTACCATCAAGGTGAAAAGAAATTTATAAACAACATCAAATAGTTCAACATAAATTCCCAAGATTTTGCTCAAGACCATAAGCGTATATGCTTCAAAATGTTTCTCAAATATTTTCAATCAACTCATAATTATCACCACATAATTTCTAATATTTTTTTAGCTTTGTTTTGATTAAAAGATTCAATCAATATGCATAAAAAAGCAAGCTCAAGAAATCATATTACACAAAAAGCATGAACAGTGCGTGTGAACAATGTCCATGAGCTTGAATCTCAAAATTTAGTCTCTATGTGAAGTAAAAATTAGGAAAGGTAGTATAAATCAAACTGTGATCCATCAAAGATTATTTTGAGCACAAGATTGTGGGAAATGAGCATGTTTTCGTTGATAAAAGAAGGTTTTTCCTTTGCTGTTTTCTGTAGTATTTTCGAACTATTTTCTGCACTCTTTTGCTTTCTCAAATCTGTCCACACCGAGAACTGCTAGAGAGCAAAATAATAACAAAACGAATATATAATAACATCACGCACGGTAAAAGAGAGACAAGTGAACGACCGTTTCGCTGTTTTTCTTTTTTCTTCTTTGTAGTTCATGCGTGTGGCGAACGACGGAGCAGTTTTTACTTTTCTTTTCCAGTAGGTCATGTGCACGTCATGTGACTCACTTAAACAACCTTGGGCTTAGGCTTGAAATGGGTTTAGTTCAAAGAGAACATTTGTATTTTCGGCCCAACTCTGGCCTTATAAATGAAACATTTAGCCCAAAAACGAATATATCCTTGCAAGATAAATGATTAGCCTAAAACCAATATTCTAGAGTACCCCATTTTCAACCCAACAAGTGAGGGAATAAGGATTTTGTTTCCAAATTTAAATACTTGTCCATTTATAATATTTATTTGAAAAACAAATTTAACAAAAAACCTTGTATTTGTTTTCTTTTTGGCACAAATATTCTATATGTGAAGTCATTTTGAACACTTTACTTTTTGTCAATCATTAAAATAATGTAAAGGGAATACCATATTCCTAACAAAGGTAGAAATAATAGAAGGAGCACAAAACAAAACCTACTAGGGAGAGACATTCTCAATAACTAGTGAGGCAAACGATTAATTAAAAACATGGAAGTCTAAAACATAAATTTCCAAAATGAGAGGGGAACAAAAGCTTGAGTCATCATAGCAAGGCCAATCTCCATGATGGATGGGCACTACTCCTCCTTAAGGCATCTTTTGGAGGTGATCTTTAGACCCACTAATATGATATTATGGCAAAACCCATGCTATAGGGGTGTGTGGAGCAAAGTCCAATTGGTCATGAACAAGTCCAGATTTGTTAGATTGTCCTTGTGCATGGAAAGTGTGTTAAGTGCTCTCACATGGAATGCATTTATATTCCTAAGGTTGCATATAAGTGGGTGGGCACCGCAACTTCTTAAGATGTCTTTTTAAGGTGATTTTTAGACCCACTAACATGGTATCAAAGTGGGACTTATGCTGTAAGGGTGTGTGAGTAGAGTCCCATTAGTCACTTGCATGCCTAAATTGGCTGGATTGTCCTTCTACATGGGGGGTGCGTTAAGTGCTCCCACATTTTTGTATTCCTTGGACTATATATAAGTAGGTGGGCACTTAAGGTGTCTTTTGGAGATGATACCATGGGCAAAACATAGGCAAAAATGATGATGGCTAAAAGCACTGTGCTGTTCTTTTTCACTTTATAAAGATTCCATGCAATGACCCATACATTAGGGTTATACAAGAACTAGTAAAGACCAAAAAATTAATACATGAGTTGTACATAAAGCATGCATAAGACCAATCTAAAATGAAAATGAATGAGAACAAGCCTAGCGGACTGAACAAAGGATAAATATCAATGTATTCAATACTCCGCTCAAGTTGAAGATTTGCATAAATCTATTACTTTGAATTAAGATTATAGATATTGATGTTGGTGACTATATAAGACCTTCATATGTATATTACCGAGCTAATCCAAAGTCCAAATGTAGTGAAGTGAAATCAATCTCTCTTGTATCTTCTTTTATACAAAATGACAATCAATTGCAAATGTACTTGATTTACTATATGTTCCGTCGCTTAATTGCAAAATACTTTTTGCAGCTACTCTTCATGGCATTGTTGCTACTTAATTAAAAACTGAAAGTCAAGTCAATGCTGGATCACAGTTGGTCCTTTTCTTTTGGAGGAGAGGAAAGGGCACCAGGAATCGAAGCCACATAGATGAACTTCATATATTTAGCCACTTGTTTTGTTGGTGTTTATGTCGGAAGATTCTATCGGTGCATCTTCAGAGGGTTGGGAGAATAGACAGGCTGATGGACCAAGGCTGTTTTGAGGATTGATTGTTTTGGGGGAAGTAGATCGTGGCGAGAGGTGGATTTAATCAGATTGAGAAGTTTGGTCTAGTCAGTTGCATGTATCTTAGTTATATAAAACTGAAAATTAAGAGCTTTCTGTTTTCTGCTTAGAGTACAAGACTGAGAGTTTTATTGTAGATTGTTTGTTATATTTCGTAGAGGCTGAGTAGAAGTTTTTTTTTTTTGGGTCAGCTACCTAATTTTCCACATAAATCCTCTAATGGACAAATAGAAAGAATGAATATGTTATTAGGACACTACTTACGACATTATGTGTCTACCAATAGCAGAAGTTGGTATTTATAGAATGTACCCAAAAACATCTATTATTATTTTGTTCAAACAAAAGAAGAACTGTTTATAAGGCATCCGAGGCAAACCACAGAATAGTGCAGAATGAACGACTATGTAGATAATAGATGGAGTTTCCTGGGCTTCAACTTTGGGAACTTATTATTGGAAATGTTTACTCCTTAAATCTAAAGAAATTTCGAAGGAAAACACTGTATAAAGGATTGATCCCAAGCTGCAATGGTTCCTTTTGTATGTGTTATTGGGCCTCTTCCCTCTCTGAAAGCTATAAGGACGGCTTTCCCTAACACTTGTAAATCCATCATCATTCTCTTCTTTTTAATTCAGTGCGAGACTCTTCTCAATAATATCTCCCATCATACTCTTTTTTGTTTTTTTTTTTGGTGGGCTGAGTTCCATTCAACCCAGCCTCCACAAACCACATCTTAACCTTTTTTTCGCTGGATTCACATTGAACCAACCTAGCCACTACACACGTCTGGATCTCTAATCCTTTTTCTTTGCCGTCCTGCCCTATTTCTCCTACCAACTGTAAGTGTTATTGGGCCTACATCTTTCTTAAAAAGTAACATATAAGGTCTTACCCTCACTCTTACAAACCCATCATTCTCTCTCTCTCTCTCTCTCTCTCTCTCTCTCTCTCTCTCTCTCTCTCTCTCTCTCTTTAATCTAAAACAAGAGGACTCTTCTCAACACGTCTGATGTTCCCAAATCCAAGAGATAGTTGGCATATTGATTGAAGCAACCCGAACGATTGCAGTTTTAGTGAAAACTTTTAGGTAAATCTTATGGCATGTTAAGATAAGCTCCACCAACAACCAGGTAGAAGTTTAATGAGGTGTGAAGATTATATTGCCCAAAGCAAAGAGAATAAGCAGAGATTCTACCGGTGAAGTGAACGGAACAAACTAAGAAAGACACGGGCCAGGAAAATGATACCGACCTTTGGCAATTGTTGAGAAGTAAAACAAGACCAAGGCAACTTATCGATAGGGACATCGATTTCTTTTGAAGCAATCAATTATAGCCGTAACTCAACTGTATTGTAACACCTTACAATGACGCTTAAAACCCATGAGCAAGAAAGCATGTATTGAAATCCAATGTATGTTTTACGTTGTTAAGATATTGACTTGCTGTTTTTCTTATATATGAAACTATTCCCTTCTCTTAAAAGCCAGTTTTAAGATATAGAATAATCTTTCAATACAATATTATAGCCCAAATTTTAATAACTAACCTTTTTATTTGTAGATTCGGATGTCATTAAGGATTTTTTTTTTAATATTGACATGTTATGCTATTAAGACATAAAAATATTCTTTTTTTTTTTTTTACACAAACTAGTTTTAGAGGAAGTAGGGTTTCTGACAAGATGCAACAGTGAACATGAATACCTTGAAGGTGCTTGAGGACGGCTATATGTTTAAGTAGTCTCATAGGTAGAAAACATGAATGGCAACTCATCGAAAGCTGTCAAAAGCGTTGAAACATTATGGATTTGACGTAAAGAGTGTCGTGGATGCTCCTCTAAGCCTCCTACACATTCAACCCGAAAATGAGGAAAGAGGACTATGGACTAAGCTAAGCACTTATGACAAGCACAAGTCTGTGTGCGCCCACCGGATTCAGAGGGTAGGATGTTAGTTTCAGCTACCTTGTAAGGCCCACTGTTTTAAGCCTCGCCTGTGCATATGTGGACTATCAACTAAACGTTCTAGAAGAGGAAGAAAAAAAAAAAAAAGGTTCTAGGGGGATGAGTTACTACTGTAAGTGCAAGTAGGTAGAATGGCACCCTCTCCTTCGCAGCTTGGTGACTGCCAGTGCCTATTACCGGTGCAAACAAAAAGCATTGGCATGTGCTTCCACGAGACCAGTGGCAGATCACATGCTTTGCCAGCATCATAAGCTGCACCAGCTAGATGCCAGCCCGGGACCGTAAAGTGGAATCAGGGAGCAAGTATGGCTACAACAGGCAGGCATATCAGCTAAAAGCCATAGCAGCACTAGGTGCTACCTCTTGCATGTAGATTAGTAGCGACACAGCTCTGGCTACATTGTGACAAGCAACCAGAAGAAGAATCAAGACGCAGGCTCAGTTGCGCCAAGCTGGTGACGTATAAAGTGAAGCTCAACAGAAGGCAACAAGACATGCAAGATAATTCATTCGCATGAACATAAGTCACAAGCCCAAGCATGCATGGGAGGTAGGCCCAGTACGTGGTGCAGCAAGTGCATGAAATGCAGGAAGCTTTGCGTGCTTGATCGCCCAACCACATTTTGGCCTTTTATGAGCATCTTTAACAGCTTGGAACTTTAGAACCCACCCACCCCTACCCAGAGCTATTTGTGCTGCATAGCTAGCAGGCGAAGTGCATGAGAGAACATTAAAAGATCACTGCAAGACAAGGATTGTTACAAAACTCTTTTGTGATTCTCTTTTTGGGTCATCATCTAATATGTAGAGAAAAATAAAATAAAATTGGAGAGTTTTGGAAAGAGAGTTTGTTAAAATGTGGCGAATGAATCCCACTACTAAGAAATATATTAGAATATTTACTTATATGATAATGAATTTTAATAATTCTTAAATTAATTTTTAAATTAGATAATAAGTCTTTCAATATAGTATCAAAGTCCAAACTTTTCTATTAATACTTTTATAAATTTGACGATCTTAACAAAGTTAAACAAATATTCATTGGGCAATGTCAACACCCCAAAAAAAGTTAAGGAATATGTTCTAGTCCAATTTTTCCTCCTTGTGGAGGTATTGGCTAATGGAACAAAGATCATGAATTCTATACTTCACAGAGGTTCCAACCAAGCTATAGAGAGATGGTTTGAGACTTTTTGTTCAATCAATGACCTCGTATATTGACGGATAATATATAGACATTTCCCCGTGGAAGATGCCACCAACAATCAACTCTCCACAAATTTTAATTAGATATACTACAAACGCCTCGAATATAAGCCAATTTTTATTGGACGGACCCATTGCTGAGCATCCAAAGATGCCAGCACAAAATAAAAGCACACTACGCTCATGAAAAGACAAGACATAAACATTATGCAGAATAGGGGCAAAAAGCAAAAGAAAAAAAGGAAAAGGAACTTGAAACGTTGTGGAAGATGATGCAATTCTATTACTCGACAGCAATGATTATATTCTGGTTTTCATCTTTTTGTATTAAAAAAAAAGGTATTTGACTAAATTGTAACCGGCATACTTTAGGGCTTTTCTGCCCTAGTTGTACACATAAGGCTACTTTTATGCATGTCATTGATTGGAGTCGGTGGAACATTGTGCCCTAGTTGTACAATGTGCCGAGGATTAAAGTTTTACGTAAAAAAAAAAAAAAATCTTTAGGTAATGTTATAATGAAAAAAAAAATTCTTAAATTCTTAAATTATTTTTTTAATTTAAATCTAAAATTTTAAATATAATATTAAAATTTAAATTAATCTATTTCAATTCTCATTCAGCTTTGAATCTTTCAATTATTTTTATTTTATTTAATATTAAGTCTAAAATACGTGAGGGAGTGACAAGAATTAAAATCTCACATTGAAAAAATAAAATTATTAGATAATGTCAATTATAATGAAAGAAAATTTCTTAAACTCATAAATTAATTTTTTAATTTTAATATTATATTTAAAAATTGAAATGTCAAAGAGATTCTCTCCCATTCAATTTTCTTTACTTCTACTAACAAAATAGAAATGTCAATTATTTTCTAAAAAAGTCTTGTACTGCATCTAACCTTATATATAATAAATACAAATTTAAAAAAATAAGTTAGAATTTTCCTTTTCTAGGCAAACTAGAAACCTCAGCGATACTCCAATTTTAGTGTTTAACCCGCAGTAGGCTGACAGTACTTGGCAACTTGGAAAGGACGTTGGCATCATGCCAATACTGATGCAGACAAGACCTTTCATCCGCCCTTTCTTTATGTCCTTTCTTTTTCACCACAGATGGCAACCAATTTCAGAGAATCGTCGCCGACCCGCGTGAGTTTGGAAGATTTTGAGAGATTGCTGGGTGTGGAGAGACCCTTCTCTGTTGTAAAGTAGCCACTAGTCGCAACCAGATGCTGCAGAGGCAGCTTTTTGACTGATAAACAAATGAACATATTCCAAGGGAATCTCACACCCTTTGGATTTTTCTTGTAGGGAAGTTCCCGGAAGAGGGAAAAAAGGGATCTCTGAAAAAGTTAACAGTGTCATCAGAAGAAATCACGTGGTGCTTCTTTTAATATACGACGATAGAACCCAACAAGCAAATTCTGATCTTGTGAAAGAAACAAACATATTCCATGCTAGTTTCAGCCATAGGTCTTCTCTCGATGGAAGTAGGGAATATCAAGCGATATCAGATCGTCTCCTTTTGTAAATACGTTCCGCCACAAGTCTTTTCAAAACAAGTCATCTCTAGAAATCTTCAGAAGTCTTTAAGTTCTATTCATATGCTCAAATACCTGCCACTCCCCTGTCAGAATAAAATCTTCATTTTTTCTTACCATCTTGAGTGATCTCAAGAAGTTTCTTCTCTGTTTTGGTAGAATGAATGAAGATCAATATTTTATATACATATATTACAATACATGTATCCAACTCACATCTTCCAAATCTTACAGTAAAAATCTTTACGAATTCATTGTTGAATAAAAAATAAGATCAACTTCTTCCACTAAATTTGCATGTCTCAACACAACTCATGTATTCAAAAATAGGCTATGAGATTAGAGATTATTCCTTAACACCATACCAAACTAATCAATATTTATTCCAAATTAGATTTTATTAATGCATATTCTAAAATAAAAAAAATATGGCAGATACAAAAGTGAAAATAATGATATAACAAAATGCCAATAGCCTCTAATCATGAAAAACAGTTGAGATATGAAAGGACAATAGAATGCTTTAAGAATTTTAGAAGATCCTAATACCCTAAATAATATACCTCGCCAACTTTGTTTTAGAACCGACTAACACGAAGAATATGGTTCTTTTTCATCATGGGTAAGGAGCTAAGAGGAAAATCTTCACAAGGGCCCTACATAATTGTCACCATGTATCTTCAATCCGGCCAGGATCAAGAAAACAAATCTGTAAGGCAAATGCCATCATTTTGAAGAATATTAGGTGCATATCACTTTTTTAAACATGTGCTA
Organism: Casuarina glauca; assembly: GCA_028551395.1. Lineage (NCBI taxonomy): Eukaryota > Viridiplantae > Streptophyta > Magnoliopsida > Fagales > Casuarinaceae > Casuarina > Casuarina glauca. The sequence goes on along the minus strand of CM052345.1, from coordinate 13,615,468 downwards.
TAACCAATGATTAACCTATATCGTCAACAAGTTTTCAACTCAATGGTGAGATCTCTAAGTTTTAAGTTCAAAGAGTTCATGAGTTTAAAAAAAAAAAACATTTTTTCCTTATAGGACTATATCGTTAGTTTTTCAATAACGATTAGCTTACTATTTAAAATATTAAAATAATAAAAAATCTTGAAAGTTCGGTGTGAAACTACCAACGGCAGGTATCTGCCGGCACAGACGTGTAGCCACCAACGCAATAGTCAGCACCTCTCTACCTTTTCTTATTTTCTATTAGAAAAAACACTTTTACAATCGAAATATACTATAAATACTTATCAAAATTAACGTATTCAGTTTCTTTTTATGAAAATAAAAAATACTCTTAAACTTTGGTTACTAAATTCAACATAGATCACTAATATTGGAGTTTAGGGGGTTTGTAGTATACTTGACCAGATTTGAGTTTTTATTTTTATTTTTTTTCCTCTTTGTGGTGTGCAAAATATGAAAATGTGCATTCTTGTATCTTCGAACCTGTTAATAACATATAGTATAATCTAACGCTACAATCAAAGTAAAAATTAATTACATTTATACAGTTCCCGATTCTTTTTTCTCATCCTAAATAGTACAAAAGAACATAATTGGTAGCCCAGATTTCTGGTAATGTACGAACAACAGTTAAAGCATCCTAAAGCCAAATCTAGCCAATATTAACTGCTCAGCACACAACATAATTACTTTTTCCCTTTATAGCTTTTGAAGAACCCCCAAAAAGCCTTTCATTCCATTATAAAAACTCACACTCCATTGAATTGCTCCCCCTCAAGACAGGTGTTATACCAACCAGTAGCACCCATCTCCTAAGAATCAGCCAATAAAATTAGTAATCAAATTCTAGAACTGAGCTAAAATGTAAACAGCAGATAAGCCCTTATGAAAAGGGGTAAAGAAACTTACCAGCAGAGTTATCATGAAATGAAAAGGACACAAAGTTGGGTTGACAATTTGAACCCAAAAGGTAGCTTAGGTAGGAAGAAAGAAACGAAACATTGGTACT